>CM073762.1:51518826-51753156 GCA_037127475.1 Arma custos | reverse complement strand
GTACAAGCCATCCCTCGTTCAGTTTTTATTATGAAATATCATTGGTCCAGAGTAGAGATATCCTATCCACGAATTTAGAGACATTTCTGTTCTTTTAAAACATAGAATAAAATCACTTATCTCCATCATACTGTTGTGCTATTCAAAGTGTACTAAGATTGAAGATAGATATATGTCTTGGAGCAAGGTTGCCAAATCTATCTTTGATGCGATCGTTCTTTTATACCAAATGTCTGGATGATGCCTGAATTGGCGGAACGTTGACTGATTAGTTTTTCCAGGGTTTTAGAGACTTAAGGGATACTTGGTCAGCCTATTGAAATTTAATTAATAATTTAATTATCTTTTTGTGTTACTTTGGTCTACGTAAGGATTCTTCTCTCACCTTCCATCACGGCAGACCAAGCTCCACCTAAACAAAAAATTAATCCGCCAAGTTTTTTTGTATGGATCGGAGACATGGACAATGGCTAAGTCGAATGAGCATGATCTCATAGTCATTCAAAGTAAAATCCTCCGAAGAATCATCGGTGGAGTTTATTTAGATGGACACTGGCGAAGGAGATTAAACAACAAAGTCTATTAGATGTATAAGCAATCAGATGTTGTTTACTCCTTAAATATTAGAAGACTGCGAAGACCTGGTCATGGGGCTAGAATAAAAGAAAAGACCATTCCTAAAAAGATTTGGACAGTCTTTCTACTAAACGAGAAATAAGGGAAGACCGAAGCTGAGGTGGTCGCATGGTGTGGACAGAGACTCAAGGAATATCCAGGAACTGGATGAAGGTTGCAAAAAAAACAGAGGCCAGGACTCGTCACCGAGTTGTAGCGCCGTAGAGTAGTAGTAGTACCTTTGAGTGTTTGCTTATTTGTAGATATAAATATACAAGCATATATACTCTTATTACGTAATAAGATTTTGATTTTATTGAATTAAAAAAATTAACTATCAACTATTAAAAAAAAATCAAAACCACAAAAATATCCTGAAATAATCTCATTCGATAATTTATTCAAAATCTATATATAAAACAGGAATCAAAATCTAATTTCCTTAGTTAAGCCATTTCTGTTTTAAACGGCGATTTACACTTTTTATATACCATATGTGCAAGAAAATGAAAGCCAATGTTTCGACCCACATTGCAGATCTTCTTCAAATTTGCAGATTTCTTTTATACAAGATACAAAATAAGATTTGCACTGTGGGTCCAAAACGTTGATTTTCAAATAAATAGTTCAACCCCATTTATATAAGAAATTATTTATCTGGCTTCCCATACGGACCATTTTCTTCCATATATATATATATATATATATATATATATATATATATATATATATGTAAGGTCAATTAATATTATTAAAGATTCTTCTTATATACTTATATACTTTCAATGCCAATGGCTTAGTCCAATGATGACTTAGCGAATCCAAAATATCTTCAGAATACATATTCAGTTATAAATGTACACGCTGCCTTTATTTGAGAGAACCTTAAGGTAGGGTAGGTTAAGGAGATATCACGCAGTAACCGCATTACAACATTATAGCTTCATTAAAGAATTTTTTTTTTTAATTCAAAGTTAGGTAAGGATGTACAATTCCTTCCACTACTAAACTCGGTGGAAGAATAAGAAGTCCGACATTCTTCTTAGGGCGCACCTACATTGGATCCGATGCGATACGATCAGAAGTCGGAAGCAAACCAAATGACTGAGATATATCAAGAGTGCCTACATTGGATCCGGCGCGATACTGTGCGATCAGGCACGATTTTCACATTTCGAAATAACTAGTTTTCAATCCGATATGCCAGCCGTTACCATGTGTGGCAACCTAACCTTTATTGTCTATAATGATTATTAAAAAATATACATTGTAATTTGATAATTAACTATTACATAAATATCTGTTATAAATCAAAATTAAATATCGCCAATTCTCATTAAAATATTTTATTACTAATCTTCATGAACCATTAATATATAATAGCGAAGGTTATTTTTCCGTTGAATAAAATTATATCTATCAGAAATGTACATAAAAAATATACCTACATAAAATTTTAATTCGTCAAATAAAAGTGGAAACATTAAATTTTGATAAAATTATCATCCTAATGTTTAATTTATTTGTTAAACAGTTGGCAACACTGGGAGGTAAAAAAGATAGCACCCAGTAGATTAATTACAGATCCATGATCGACCACATACCGACAAAAATACAGAAGTAAAGAGAAAACTTGTTGAGATTTGATATTATAGGGAGGTTTCAAGTATAACCATCCGACGGCAATCGCTCCTATTTATTAATTTAATTGCAATCGTTAATTTAATTACAAACCAAATAGATTTTAAAATATCACTACAATTCCATAAATAAATTAAATCATTATATAAAACATGAGTATCTAAAAAAATATAAATTATATTTTATGAAATCGAAAAACAACTAAATTATTTATTTATAGTCAAACAGCAAGACAAAAATATTCGAATATAGTAATGGTACCACATCTTTATAACATTTGGTTCTTTAAATTTATAAAATTAAGATTATTTATTAATTATTTTTAATATATTTATATTTCACTATGATATATATAAAATATAAGAAATAAAAGAATAAAATTAATACTATTTTATTCGGAAGGCAGTGACTAGTTTCACTATCGGATTGAAAAGAATAGAATCGTTTCGGATCTGATCCAGTGTAGGCACTCCCTGCGTATTTCAGTTATTTGTTTTTTCAACCCTGATGTCATAGAATATGATCGCGTCGGATCGGATCCAATGTAGGTGCACTTAGTCGGATCCACTGTAGGTAAGACAGAAAAAGGTGTTCTCCCCATAGTAGATCAGAATTCTTTAATACGGGTGCTAATGATATCTGCAATGCCATAGTTTTAATCATAATAATGATGGTGATGATTAATATATTTCTGAAGACACGCAGATCTATATGGCAGCGGCAACGGCTTCCGAAATAGCTCCAACTAGCTGAACGACGGCCATAAACCAATTTCCAGATAACAGTCCATCAACCAGGGCAAGAATAGCCGACGTACGGGAGAATCGAGGAGATTTACTCGGACCTTCCCTATTTATCGCCGCTATCTCAGCTTATTATTATTGTCTCTTCATAACGGTTCTGTCACAATAAACCCTGTCTCTTTATTATTGCACAATCTTTTGTCTGGATTCGAGCCAGTCCCTAGGAAAAAAAGGGAGCATTTCTCCAAGAAACGGGGATTCCGCCAGCAGAGGATGCTGGCAATGTTTTCGTATGTATATATGTATTAGCGGTTGAGTAATGTTGGAAGGAAGTTACCGTGCATCTCATGGCGAGCAGACTAATGACTATGATATTCCCTAAAGGGCCCTGGCAACAAAAGATATGGTAATGAATGAGGAATACTGAGAAAACCATTTATTTCCTGTGGTGCTTTTCATTTTGAATATGGCCACTATTTTCGGATGTTTTTATACGATCTGTCAACCAGGATTCATTAGAGGAAACTTGGGCAGTTTCCATGGATAATATGAAGTCATGAATAAATAGGACGCTTTAAAATAAACGACGAATGCATATTATAGATATAACTCAGGTTTTACTTTTATACTAATAATGACATGCCAGTTTCAGTTTGAATTTATAGTTTCCAGTCGCATAGTCTTCTGAAACATGGGATACGCTGTTTTCTATCTTGCAACCAGATTGGAATTGATATTCGCAGAGGAGTGTTTCAATGAGAGAAATGACAGACCAAATTATTTTAAAGGAATTTTTTAGGGTAATGTGGCGTTACCAATTACCAAAAGTCACACACCAGCAAAAGAAACGAAAGTATTCTTTAGCTTTAACGTCTTAGGTTCAGTAGAAACCGATGCTGTTCAGTCTCTAGGATTCAGTCGTGCAGTGAGGTGTTTCGACCGAGATCTTAATCAATCGAAAGACGTTTCCTCCAATTCAGAAAATATCTTTTCTAATCTAAAAGTTATCCCCTTTATAGAGGCTGAGTGAGCCATAAGTGGGTTTCAAGACACCATTGGATCCCCCACAGGAGTTTTTTTTTCATTTATCTACCACAGCCGGATTCGAATCCAGAATCTTCAGCATGGCCACTCAGCGCTCTCCACATTGAGCTCCCTGCTCCTTAAATCATTTTTATAACAATTAATTAATGAGATAATATGCACATAATTAAACGAATGTGAATTCATATACGGTTTAGTGAATGTGTCTAACTGGATATTGGCCAAAATGGCAGTTCTGATATCAATCTTTCGTTCTCCCTTGATAATCGATACTAAATTTTTAATATTTTACAGTACTAAGGTAAACGGATAAAAGTGAACACAATTTTTTTCACATTCAAACTTAGTTTAATTGGTTTTGAAGGTAGAAGAAATGAAATTTGTAATAGGAATGAAGAGTTGGTGGTTTGATTATGTAAGGTGAAAATAAAATGGAAATTAAACGACAATAGAACATAATGAGGGAGAGGCGAAAGTTAGTGTATGATAATAACATGGAGGAGCAAAGTTCTTCTTCTTAAATACTTAAATTCTCAAGTATATAAGAGTTTTAAATCCTATAATAATTGTCTTCGACTTTTCAGAGATTATTTATAATTTATTAACAATATTGTAAAAATATAGCATGTACAGATTTGGACCTTAATTATTGCGTGGAAGAAAAGAAAAGTATATCTTTTTATTAAAAGTGGCAAAATACTTTTTTTTTACTATTACTATCTATAAATGGGATAAGTTGTGCACGAAAACGGACGCTAAGTTCGAATAAACTTAGGCAATAACTCAAATATTGTCAGAAGTAGGGTTGTGGTATAAGCCTATTTGTCAGATAATAAAAAAGTAGAAAAAGTGTCATAAACTAACAACTTGTCAAGATAAGAGATCCTAAAATAAGAATTATATAGACTTCTGTGAACATCAATAGTTACAAGCGAAATTGAACATGTTTTATCTGTGTCGTAAATTTAAACATAGACATTGTGAATTTGATAACTACTTACGTTAATCATATCATTTTAATAATAATATTTTATGTTCCACTCATATATATTTATTGCTTTATCCCTAGAAAAAAATGAATAATCATCAATTACTAATAATTAAATAACTAATAAACATCCAATTAGTTATGCATTTAAATGAAAATTTTCTATGCACAAAAAATATATGATTCCCATAAAAATCCGTCAATTATGAAATAGCTTATTAGTTTTTATAGTTATTTTTTTATCTGAATGACTGGTTAAGGCGATTCTTTTTCCAAAACGAGTTTCTTGTACTAGTGGAAGCGGAATCTTATTATTTTCCTAGTTTTGTAAATCGTTTCAATTTTTTAAAATAATTTTTAATCAGTTTTATTTACCTTTTTATTCGAATATCAATCAAAATATGTATAAGCAATATAGGGCAGAAAATTAATTACGATAAAATTCAAATCAAATTGATTTAAATTAGAAGAAATATAAAAAAATGATAGAACCTAAAACAAGTTTTATAACAGTTTATAATTTGTATTTCCGTTGTTTATCGAAATATATATTTATATACATTTTTTTTTTTTTACTGCCAAAGTTTTGTTAGAAGAATATGTTAGCAAGTTTTATAAAGCATGCAAAACTAAAAAAAAAACCCTCTTCAAAGTAAAGAATACAATGGTTCAATAAAGTCGAAGAGGACATAAAGGAATAGAAGATACCAGGAAAAATCATAAATGAAACAGAAAATATAAATAAAATATTAAATAATGAAAGCAAAAAGATACATTCAGGGGTAAAGAAGAAACGAAGTATATTATCAACGAAACAATAAAACATCAGAAAGAATGATTAATTACTGGAAAACCACGGAAATTCCACAAAAAAATAATTGATCTAACGTAAATAATTCGAAACCGAAATAAACAAAGCCAATAAACTAATAGGTGAGCTTAAGTAAAAATAATTCATATTAAAAGATCATGCATATAAAAAAAAATGGGTAGCAAAATTAATTACTATATTATGCAAATGAAATTACATATGTTAAAATTAATAATATCTGATTAATATGTAAATAAAAATTGTTGGGACCCACAAGAGGTATACCATTTTACGACGATTCACATTAATTTATCAGTTTCGGTTAACGATCGGGTAAAATGCGACGGATACGTGAGCGTTCTACCAACGATTTCGAAATTAGTGGAATCCAGAATCATTAACAACTCTCCTTGACACTCAGAATTATTTTTTATATTTATCCAAAAAATAAATATATACGTATAAGAAATTTAATTAGCCTAGTAGGAGTGGAAAGAGGCGAAGAGAAGCCGGGGCAGGCGGAGTGAAACGGGAACCATTAAGGAAATACCTAACAATTAGAAAAGGTATAAATAAGAGATATATAATATTTCCAGGGGAGCGGAAGGCTGTAATGGCCTAATACTGAGCTCGTAAATATGCCAGGGAGGTAATGTAGAGGTCTGGGTTCGAGTCTCGTGAAATAAGGGAGCTGGGAGCTGGCCAAACTCAGTCTTGCTACTTGTCCACCATTATCCTGCCTAACGTCTTCAAGCTTTATATTATTTTAATTTTATATTCGATATTTTTTATTTATTTATTGAAAAACGATTACTGTTTTCCTAAAATGTTTTGCGACATCTTCTCCCCAACTAATCAACATAGCTGATTTTTTTTTTATGATATCACTTTTTTCCTTTATAGTCTAAGAACTTATGTAACTGCATTATTTATTTTTATAACATCACATAATATCTGAGACATACAAATAATATTAGAATAAATATTATTATTTTTTCTTTATATCTGAATTGATATAGCTGAATTAAGTTATTATATTATCACCTATATACACGAGACAGTTATTATAATTTATTCTTTATAATATATGAATTAATATAACCAAATTAATTTTTTATATCATAAAATAAAATCTGAGGCAGTTTTTATTATATTTTTTATAAAATATATTCATTAATATATTTTTTTATAATATTACATAATGTCCGAGGAAGTTTTAATTATTTTTAAAAATAATAACTGAGTTATTATAACTAAATTAATTTTTTTTTTAATAATATCACCTCATATTTGAGGCAGTTTTTATTTTTTTTTCTTTAAAATATCTGCATAATAATACATATGATTTTTATGTATCAAATAATACCTAAGTATGTTTTAATTATTTTTTAAAACAATAACTGAGCTAAAAACTGAATTAATTTTTTTTAAACTCTAGAATCTAATAACTGAGGAAGTTTTATTTTTTCTTTAGATATCTGCATTAATAATACAACGGATATTTTTTTTATAATATTAGATAATACCTAAGACAGTTTTAATTATTTGTTCTTTACAAAATCAGAATTAAAATGGTTCCGGTATGGTGGCTAGGATATCTGAGTTTCACACAGGATTCTTTTGGAAGGATGGGTTCGATTCCCGGAGCCGGAATATTATATTGTATAGACGTTGATGACAATTTTTCATGATAGGAGTGAAGTACGTATCATAGGCAGCACATAAGTTCTATCGCTCTTGGCTCAATATTCGACGAATTTCTGGAATAAACTGATGAACTACTAGTTGCTCCTACGAATGACAATTAGCATACTTAAAATTGAAGTAGTCGTTGAAATAATCGTTTAAGTCCAGATTTCATAGCACATTTTAATATTTCCCTTAGTAATAATGTACTAAAAAACTGAACTATAAGATATATTAAGTGTTTTAATAAGAATAGAACTGACGCAGATAATGGAAAATACGGTATTTAGTTCCATGGAAGAAGAAAACTGACAGACCCCATCGTTTTATCTCAGTAGCAACTTCTTGTAGGCGCTAACTCAGGCCGACGCGGAGATACTCCCACTGCTCTTCTGATCTAGTTAACACCAGGCTCAGTTACGCACGATAAATTTTATAAACCTATGCTCCATAAGTTTTGCTATAGATAAATTTAAATAGATATTTCTCTAGGCGTTAAAGAAAAAAAGGGGAAAAACATATACCATTACAACCCATGAAGGAACCTTAGGTTCCGTACATGGTAGAGACTGTACTGTTTCTGAGACATGGTCGTTCAGTGAGGTGATTTGTGGTTTTTGATCATAATCACCCGCCAGATTTTCCTCCTTATTTTGTAGCTAGATGTGCCCTACGAGGGTTTTATAAAAGTCAGCCAGCTAGGGGGATTTGAACCCAGGACCTTCGACACGGCAATGCACTGTAACACAGAGCCTCTCCGCTCCGTATAAGTTGTAAAGATTGGAGAATAATTTGCTTTTTATCTAATAGAGAAAGAGCAACTTTTAAACTTCTGTTCATTTAAACTATTTATCGACTATTCCGATAATTATGTATAGGACAATTTGTCATTTTCCTAGGACTCAAGTGAATGTCGAAGGAAAGAACATTGTTGTGGGAATTTTTGTATATCGTAAGAAATATACAATACGTATTATTTACCAAATCGCGCTGCCAAAGATCTTCAAGGTCTAAAGCACGATGTGGGCAACTAGCAGACATAGTGTTAGTCCCTTTGTGGCCGAGCTACCAGTGTTCTGAACTAGGGTTCAAAGACGGTGGTAAATTAGTCTAATCTTTTAGCCAGCTGTTCGTGGACAAAAAGCGCACAATGAACTAAATTTCTTTGCCCAAAGGGACATATTGATGTCTCTAGTTCTTCCACTAGGCACACTTGGGTGAAGGAGGAAATTTGCCGGAATTACTTCTGCTAACACAATGAGTAACATGTGCAAAATTTATGCTTTATTTTTTTTTATATTTTATTTATATAAATATTTATATTTTATAGCAGGCCTTTCCGAGACTCGACCAGCCTCTGTGTCGTGGGTATGATTGATTGGAGAAAAAAACTGGCATTTGGGTCTGGTTTATGTATAGTCTCTAACATGAACTGAACCCAAATCATCTTCATGGGTTATAGTCCTAAAAAAACATGTACCACTATAAAGAAGCATGTGGCGGGACAGAAACACAGACCCCTAAAGATTCTTAGGTTCACTAACTTTTTCTTGGACAATGGCTGATGATTTGTCAAAGATTTTCCTTTATAGTGGTAAAGATTCTAGAAAAAAGTTGTTGGTCTAAGAACTGAGGATACCCTCTTAACTCTTCAAGTAACTCGAAGAACATCCAAGCCCTTACCGTCAAATTAGAGGACCTTCTTGAAGAGAAGGTCTCATTGGCGGATAAGGGAACTGGCATGAAGTGAAGTAAGAAGGTGGCTTTAGTGCTGGAGGAGGCACTAAGTCATAGCGATAGTATCAGGCTCCATAACCTCAAGCTCTTTATCTCTTCAGGGCTACAGCGGCCATTATGTTCCTTAAGGTCTTATTAGTCCAAAGTCCGTTAATGCCTTGCTACCTGGGAAGGGATCACGATGTGAAATCGGAATAGTTAGCGAGTTCCGAATGATATCTTGTAACCAGATATCATTCGGAACAAGATGGGAGGAATTAGAACTGAAAGCGTTCCAGACGATCATTTTTATCTAACGCGTATCTAAGGAGAAGGTAATTTTAATTTATAATCTAATTCTATTTAAAGAAAATTGTTATACCTTCAGCGGTCACAACCTTCTATAATAAATTTCATTTATTTCTTAGCCCAATTAAAGACCAAGGAGAATACAAACGACGGCATAACAGTGAACTGTACATTCATGTTCCAAAAAGATCTTATGAGGAAAAGGAGAATAGCATTTTATGGCCACTTGTTAAAAATGAAACCTATTACGCTGACGAACCGGATTTTTAAAGAAAAGAAGACCAAACCTGACTGGTTTGAAGAGGTAGAAAAAGATTTACAGGAGATGGAGATTATTTACGAGAATTTTCTAGAAAGCAACCGTCTAAGGATGAAACTGAATACTCAATTGGGTTTTCAAGAAAAACCAAAGCTGAAAACGGGAAAGAAAAATGAAGGCAGGAGCACCGAAGAGGAATGAGGGAGTACTGAGAAATATCAAGAAGAAATACAAATAAGACAGTTGAAATAACGTGGTCTTTAGTAGGCCAATACGGGGAAAAAATTTATTTAAGTGTTGTATAATAACTTACATCTAATTTGAGAGATGAAATGATAAATTTAAAGATTTATAGAAATCATAACCATATTTCGTTATTAAGAAGTACTGCACATTAACATGTTGAAGTAATTCCTCTTATGTGTATCATTTATATTGTATTATAGAAAGACAACACTGTAGATCATGTTGGCTGTGAACTATGGCATCTTCGTAACAACAGCCATTGTGTTGTGAGTCTCTCAGTTAGCGTCGGTTTCTGGTCAAGATTGGATCGTCATTGTGTGCAATGTTGTCTCTGTCTATATATTATTATATATAGTGTTTATATCTAATAACTCTCTGCTCGTATCGTAATAACTCGTACTGTTGTTTTCCCTGCACTCTAACATCTTTTTATTCTATATGTTAACATAACACACATAATTTAGTGCTTCCAAATATTAACTCCAAAGAATAATCTGGTAAGTCTATTGGCACGACATGAAGAATACAGAAACAGAAGATTGTTTTTAAAATAACCATCGGTTATCTACTCGTTCTCATCTGGAGCAACGAGAGTAAAATTATATAAATCACTTAGAAATTGTCCCAAGATGGTGACTTATAGTATATTGACTTAAGTATCATATACTTATAATAAATGCAGTAATATATTTAAAATACTAATTACACAGTATTACATTTTATATGATACTTTCAGGATCAAAAGCAGACAATTGTCTAAATTTAGAAGAAATGCCAGTCTTTTATTTTGAATTTGCCGTTTCATTTTAAAGTTTTCACACCAAGCTATCGGTGATGAGTCCTAGTTTATAGTCAGAGATATGATCAAGGATAGGTAAAGAAACGTACGTGAAAATGCGAGGAATGTTCACTTCTGATACAAATTTAGTACCTAGTACATGGTAGAGGAGGCTACTTGAGGCGGCCCGGACTCGGTGACGAGTTTTGCCGGATAAAGTAAAGTAAGTAAGTACATGGTAGAGACTGTACCAAGGTCAACTTAATGGATAATAATAAATGGCTACTCAGCGTTCTACCACTGAGCCACTCCACTCCTTTATTGACAGAGTTTATATAAAAAGGTGCCAACGTCTGAGTAATAATATAGCGCACAATGGGCCCCCAACAGAAGGAAATAGCGATCAGTGCTACCAATATATTTACAGGAAGGGCCCAATTAGAAGGATCAATGAGCCCGGTGTGTTGGCGGCCCTGTTTCAAAGAGACCGCTATAATGGCTATTTATTTCCTTTATCCCCACCCAACGCTATTAGAAGATTACACACGAGGGAGAGGATTTAAAAAGAAATTAAAAAACAAGGCAGTTGGTGGAGATATTTCAAAGGAGGCAGTAATTACAAACATTAAAAGTAGGTGCTAATTGTCGAGCGTTTATTATAACATTATAATTAGGGGTAATCACTAACGATGTTTTGATAGTTCAAACAAAGTTGTGGGAATAAGTATAAAGGGCTTAGCGTTTTACCTTGGTCGGAAGTAAGGACTTAAGAGTTTTAACTCACAAATAGAGGATTTTTTAAAGAAAATTAAATGTATTTGTGTATAATTATCAATAGGTATATATTTTTTAAGGTTGTTTATATCTTTTATGTATGATGTATTATTTTTCACGTCAGATACAAGACTGAAAAGACAAGAAACTGCTCGACGTTTTCGCCTACTCCAACATTTACTGGACAAACTTTCAAAGCTCCCAATTAATTACAAAAGACTCATTTACATGACAGTTATCAGACCTATTTGGACATACGGAGTTGAGCTATGGGGCTTTATTAAACCATTCAATTCATCTCGTATCCAATCCTTGCAATCCAAAATCCTTCGTAAAATCCTCAATGCTCCTTGATACTCATCCTCATACAGCATATTTACTTGATGTAATATAATTACAGTTGTAAATATAAAAAAAAAAAGATAATCGCTTACTATTATCCTTAGACTTAACTTGTGCTATACTAGTGAGAAATGCATCTTTAGGCAAGCGAAGCCTATATTACTGGATAAAGATGGGCGCGTTCCAGAAAAAATCAATACTACAAATAAAGTGCTTTGTCCTGAATGATTGAGTGATCAACGCACAGCCTAAACCGCAGATCGTAGAGACCTGAAACTTGGAGGGTTTGCTCTTTATATGACGTAGCCATCCGATAAGAAAGGATTTTCCGAAATTCTACCCCTAAGTGGGTGAAAAAGGGGGCAAAGTTTATATGCTTACTCACGTGTTTCTTAGTCGCAAAATCCACAAATTTTCGTTGAACAAAACAAATCAAGTAACATAGTTCACTTATATAATGTTGTACTAAATAACCCTTTTTAATAAATTCAATAACATTACATTCTAATCCTTTACTGACACGAAAAACAGTAAACTTCTGTCCGTTCTGTTTGTTAATCAGTGTCAATGTATGTTTCACGGCTGTGCTGATCCATGTGTGATGAAATTTGATGTGGATAATTTCAAGCCTGGGGAAGGACAAAGGCTACTATTTATCAACAAACCACACAGGCGAAGTATACATAAAACTGTAACTGTGCTTGACTTACCCAGCTGTCAACGCACAGCAGAATTCACTGAATTTAGCATCTTGAAATCCGCAGATAGGTTCTTTGTATAGCTTATGTGAGCACTAAGGAAGAAATTTGGATAATTCCACCCCCAAGGGTTTCCCCCTTAATATAATAGGGGTTCATAGATTGTATGGAATCCGTCAGTTTTGAAATTAGACATTTTGACATTTCGGATGTACGAGTAACTTATAGTTAAAACAAATTAAAAATTATTTATTTAAACTGACCTGTCACGAACTTTATGTGGCAGACCAAATTCCACGCGATCGAAGCCGTGGGCAAAATTACTAGCTTTTAAATATATATTTGAGAACTTATACAAATGCCATTTAGCCATTTGTGATATTCTTTTACAAATATCCACCAAAAGATTTACATAGAATTCTGGATGGAGAAGCCTCCCGTTGAAAGCACTTCTAGCAAGAATTCATCTCTCCGTAGTAGTTGTCTGCTCCAGAGACATATCAGTTTCCTAGCTACATATTGTAGTGATAATCTTTCTTTCAGTTTGTACCAGTATGTTCGGGTTTCAAGTGCGTTTCTTCACATATGAATGCTCAATTTGAGTTTTAAAGAATTTTAGAAATAGACTTATGGACCGACATTAGGAATGAATTTAGAAACTAGCATGTTGAAAAGTGTTGTGAGCAGATTTATCATCGATTTAAAATCATTTCCCAAATATTGAATTGAAACGCAAATGTTGCTGGCTGTCCTGAGTGAATACTGTGTTCGTTTGTCTTGTTATTATTCATTTACCAAAACTATTATATTAACAATGTAACTCTATTCATTATCAACAAGTATCCATCGTTTAGCGTGTAAAGTATATTAGCTCCTGTTTCAACAATGTTAAGGAGCGGAGTGACTTAGTCGTAAAGCGCTAAGTTGCCTGTCGACTGTCCTGGGTTCCAATCCCACCGTCAGACTTTTATTTAATCTATAAGCGGCCGTAGATGAATCATTTAGGATCTAGGACCCTCCTGGGGCTCACCCAGCTTCTATGAAGTAGGCATCCAAAATAAGGGGGGCTCTGGCGGTTGAGCGTGACCTAGCACAAATCACCTCGCTGAACAACCATTTTCTAATAAACAGAACAGTCTCTAACATGTACTGAACATCAGATCCTTTACGGGTTGTAGTAGTAAAGGTCAAGATATCAACAATATCTTGATATTGATATATGTTACAATATATCTTTTTAAAGAATCTTTTTAAATGTTTATTAAAGAAGGAAGCGTGTTTTATGATAGGATCCTATGATTAATTAGCATTTTCTTCTTTAAATGCACACTTTTTCCCGATGGATGAGGAAATTTCCTCGAGGAAGAACGTTCATATAAAACCTCAGTAAAGAACATTTTTTTCCCGTTTGATGGATGGGCGGCTTAACGCATCATTAAGAAATTGTCTAAAGGAAGCCAAAGTTTTCTTTTCTGTTAGAGCGTTAGATTTTTCTTATATTTTCTTATTTATTCGTTTTCATCGCCAAGTTGAGCATTGACGTGAAGTGGTCGTTTGTTATGGAGTGTCAGAAAAATAACTGAACTGAAAAAGCCAGCTAGTCCAAGTGATGGATTGGTCGATTTATATAAGCTATCAATAACATGCGAAAAACTTTGTAATATTTCAAGGTGTTCATTTTTCTCTATGCCGCACAGTGTTTCGATTAGTAGGAGCTAGCTGGACAAAATTCTTGTAAAAATTCTAAACAATTTTATTGGAATATTGTAAAGGATTGTTCAAATCCTAGAAATCCAATATTTGTTTATGCCTGGCACACTTCATCTCATCAGTAATAGAGTCCAAATTCATGAATCCATAGAAATAGACTAAATGAATTGTATTCAAAGCTTCCTTTCAACAGCCCAAAATTATAATGTTACTAATTTTATATGAATCAATTGTTGAATATCGATAATATATGTACTCATAGGTGCTATTTTTTACAATTAAAAAATATTCTGATAATCTAAGTGTATAATTTTTTTTTTTTTAAATGTCTGACGGATTTTTCCTCCTTTTGGAACTTTCAAGATATGGGAAGGACTTGTATCCGGTTGTATCCGGGCTAAATTTTATATATTTCATAGCTGCATCTCTCCTATTAATAATAAGATGCATTATAGCCTTCACACTTGAATACAACATTGTTTTTTAATTTCAGAATACTTATTTTCGAGAAAGTTTTTTTTTTTTAAAAGTGGTACAAACCACTTTTTTATTTATTTTATAGTTATTTTCAACCAAATTAAATGTTAGAAACCTTGCAGAGGACTCTGAAAGGAAAATTAAAACAAGATTGGCTAACTATTCCTCCAAAATATCTGGTAAATGGCGGGAAAATCAAAGCAGCGCGCAGTGCTTCGATTAGTACAAGCTAGGACAAAAGTCATGTTTAGGAATCTGAAATATGGTATTGCAATATTGTAAAAAATACTTCGAAACAATAAGTATTGTAAAGTAATCTAACATTTGTTTAAGTCTGACACAGTTTCTCAGCTTGAGGGTCAGGGCCAAAGTCATCATAGCAACAGAATACATCAGTGGAATTCAAGGCATCATTTCAACCTCAAAAATTTATTGTGAAACTACTTTTATCGAACCAATCGTTGAATATGGATATTAATTGTATTGGCAAGTGATATTTTTTCGAAATAAAAAAGTCTTCTGATGATCAAACTATATTAATTTTCTTTTAGGCTTCCACATTACATTACAAAAGACTTTGTTTATTTCTTCTGGTTTAAACCGTGTAGATAAATTTCTCGCCAACGTTTCGTCAACCAAGCTGATGATTCCTCAGGGATGAGATGGTTCATTCATTCTCATGTCGTAGCACGTTGGCGAGAAATTTATCTACACGGTCTAAACCAGAAGAAATAAACAAAGTCTTTTGTAATTATATTAATTTTTTTTTAATTGGCCGGAGAATTTTTATATTGCACCTATCTTATCACCTATGTTGCACATTTTATTGCACTTGTTAATTGCAACATTGGTCAATCATCATTCAGGTAGCATATACTTGTTCATTCATAATCTTTTGAGGTATCTGTATATAATTCGAGATGGCATACTTGCAATACTCGGGGGAAGAGACCTTACCCCGATCTTCCCCTGGCACCATTCGGATCAACTAGTCTTTCCCATTTACGAACATTCTTATTCAGTCGTTTTGAGCAGTTTGAACTCATTTTTATACTATTTTGATCGCAACATCGTGTACACCATCAAACAATGCAACCGCTATTAAGAAATTTTCAGAAAAAAATCGAGTTACCTCGTTTTACCGTTATAGTCATCATTGTATATCTTTGAGTTGTTTTCTCCCTAAATAAATTATTCTCTGATTATTTTACTTTTTACTACTACTTCTAGAACAAACTTATCTCAGTATGTTGGAGACCGAATTATAATCGTATTCGGAGCGAAGACTGTTGAGAAGAGGAGAGGGTCCGGCCTTATAGGCAAGACCACAACTTTGTTTTGAATAAACAAAGTGCTAAAACAAGGACCGCCGTTTGCTCAAGGCTCAAAATTTATCTCCACGGCGGGCCCATCCACTTCTTAATATGCAGATCCACGTCTCCGTCTATATTATATCTCTGATTTAGCCCACGCCTCTTTTACGAGCTTTTAACACATACAAAAGTCCCACGGGATATTATTATTATTATTATAGCTTGATGGCTTAATAAAGCTATAGACCGCCGCACATAGCGCACTACAGGTGGCTAGTAGTATAGTCGTCATAAAACCGAGCAGGGAGTCGTTAAAAGTTAAAGTTTATGACCCATGGGACTTGTGGCACCTGTCAGCAGATATCAACGCTTCGCAGATGCCTCGTTTTATGAAGATGTTCTAACTAGTCCTGACGTCTTTATTAATATAATGCGGATAAGACAATAATTTATTCAGGGAAGAAACCAACTGAAAGGGATATAATCTTATATTAATAACTATATAACACGAATATCAAAATTTTTGTTTATTCAAGCTTAATATGATCTAACATTTTCACTAGAAAAATCTGGACCACACAGGACAGATCTGCGTTATTTCAAAAGCATAAAAATGAAAAATAACCTTCGCGTAAAAAAAGGCCCCGTCAACTTCATTCATTGGCTACAAAGCGTAGTTTTCAAATCTAAAATAAAATAGAATAGAATAGGAAAATAATTTTAATGCGGTAACAGTTCCCTTAGGAAAAACAGATATATAATTATAATAATAATACATTTATTTATTCTGGGGCAAGTCCCTTCAGAATAACATTACAAGTAATAATTATGTCTATATAAGGAAGAAATAGTTGGGGGTGCAGTGAATAAAAACACCTAAATAAGTGTAACTTATTTATTGTGTGCTGACGTTTTGGCCTACAATGTAGGCCATCTTCAGGGCTAATAGAGAGAAACAAACAGAAATATATAAAAATGTTGCAGTAACAAGAATATAGTGACAAGTAATGTGGTAAAGTGGTACAAGTGTGGAAATTAAAATAGTGACTAGATATGATGAAATAGTGAATAGATATATGATAAATAAAGATAATGAATATAAGAGTGGTTACAGAATATAATAAACTTAAAATAGTGATAGATAAAAATAAAATTGTAGATGATGAACAGAAATTCAAATAGTGACGGATATAATAATTAAAGAATACGAATATAAAATAGAGAAAATAAATGTCAAGAAAGGATAAAATGTAAACATAATATAAAGGGAAAGAAAAATGAGGAGGTAAACGGAAAGATACAAAATGAGAAGATTAAAATATAGAAAAAGGGGGGTGGAGTATAGGATTTAAAAAAAAACTAGTTTAATTATAGATATGGATATGATACCAGACATGAGGGGTTACATAGGTAAAATGTAATAATACAAGCATATATAGAAAGAAAAGATTGATAAATTTCAAAAATTAAAAATTGAAAATAGTGTTTATAACTATGAACTCTAAAGTATGAAAAGAAAATAGAAAATATAAGTAAGGGAAGTTAATATATAACTGTATACAGTTAGAAAGAAGTGGCATTAATACAAAATAAGATGTGAATATAACATAAACATATAGAAAATAGGTAAAGAAATACAGTAGATGAAAAATATGAGGCTAAATAATAATGAACTCTATGCTATTTACATATGATGGATGCCAAAAATAGGTGTGAGAACAGGTGCGAAGAAAGGTGAAGGTGAAAAGGATGGAGATAAGATAAATATTAAGATGTGTTGTTAATATTAATATTTATTTATTAATATTTATTTATAATATTAATCCAATCGCCCTGATGATGACCTACACTGTAGGTCGAAACGTCGGCACTTACTAAATATAAGTCTAGTACTTATTTAGTGTTTTTTTGACTGCAACCCCCAACTATCTCCGTTCTCCATAATTATTATTTAATTAGTAATAGAGAATAGAGTAGAAAAGTAATTTTATTCTGGGACTAACACCCTTAAAATAACAAACATGTACACAAAAAGAAATATATATATATATATATATATATATATATATATATATATATATATATCTGGCCATAAGGCTATATAATACAAATCATAGAGTAAATAAAAATAAAAAGAACAAATCTCTACAAGATACCAAGCAGTTAAAGATAATTATTAATAAATAAATTAATAAAGACAGTTAGATGCATGAGCTAGGATGCTAGGAGATACTGCAATTATGGAGTATACATCTAGCCAAGAGACTAAAATAAAAATCAGATACTATTTACATACGTTCATAAACAGTAAATAAATAAAAACTAAAACCTCCACATAAAAAATAAAAACCACCCGGACCATTTTCTTCCTCTTAAAAAACTATTAATTTATAACTAAGAAATGATATTGGTAGTTGAATATAAGACCGAATTATTTTTTTGATTTCATGTTATTATTAAATACTACATATCTAGTTAAAAAAAAACTGGACCACTAGAATACATGAATATTATTGAGTTCATGCTAATGCTTTTTTCAACATGTTTCAAAGCCAACGGATGTACAAAGATCACATCCAACCACAGGATTTTTTCTCACTAATTAACGGTACCCACTTTTTAGAGGCTGCTTGAGCATTAATTTGTGGTTGTTAGCAGAATAATTTTCTGCTTCAGTCAGAATCGGATTCAGAGACCTATATCACAACACCTTATATACTGAACTGTCATGCTGTAGTTACTTTAATATATTAAGATTTATAGAATCAACTGTTCATCGTTATTTTCTGTAATGTAAAAGGGTAATCAAACAATCAAACAATTTTATAATTAACTAAAGTGAGAAAAGAGAAATATG
The DNA here is from genome assembly GCA_037127475.1 of Arma custos. Classification (NCBI taxonomy): domain Eukaryota; kingdom Metazoa; phylum Arthropoda; class Insecta; order Hemiptera; family Pentatomidae; genus Arma; species Arma custos. The sequence goes on along the minus strand of CM073762.1, from coordinate 51,734,149 downwards.
TCTTTGGTGATTGGAAATAATTTCTAAAAATTATATATTTTTTATATTATATTAAAACAAAAGAATGTAAAAATTAAGAAGTGATGTGGAAACTAAATAAAAAAAAAATACTCGGAAATATATTCATAACGATGGGCGCAGAGCCAACTCCTAAATGCCAATTAGTCAAGATATTAATGATGTAATTAATCAGAAATGACAAATTTTTATAGTCCTTGGCCACCGGGTGTCAAATGTGTTTATATAGTTCATTTTGTTATTTCTTGGATTTCAGGAATTTCGTTATTTTAGAATTTATTTTAAAATATCTGACATTTTACCATCCTTCAAAATAGATATTTATAAATTGAATATAAAATTAAGGAAAAAGAAGATAAAATTATATGAATCATATATTAACATACCAAACAGTACTAAATATAAACATTTTAATTTTGAGGCGACTAAGACCAATATTTTAGACAAATTTATTTTTTTCATTTAACTAGCAATATTTTCAAGTAGAATTGGAGCTTGAATACTCTCCAATAATTAAATATGTAATTTTTCTTTACACGTCTGTTGATTTTTTTAAATATATTTTTTACATGATAAAATATCCTATTAACATTTTTTTAAACCTAATCATCAAAAGTAATGCTTCATTTGGATTACGTTTTATTCATTTTGAATCTGATATTAATAGCTAAATGATAGAAACAAAAAAAAATAATGAAAAAATTTAATATATACATTTGTCACTACATCGCACAGGTCTTGAGATAAGGGTATAAAAGGTTCTACTTTATCATACAAAAAGTAATGTGATAGTATTTTTGTCTTGAGGTGAATATAAGACTTTAGTATAAGAAGGGTGTGCCCATGAAGGGTCTATCATCTCACAATATCAAACTAATATTAAAAGTATAAATATATAATCTGCTAAAACCGGACTCGAACTTAAAAAACTTCGAAAAAGGCCTCGAAAAATGGCACACATGAAAACAAAAATTTGGTAAAACTTAAAAAAAAAAATCCTTGAAATATCTCCATTCCGTGTTTGTACTATGATGTGCAGCAAAGGATCGTAACTTGAAATAAAAAAACAAACAATCGCAGATATAAGGTCAAATGGAATGAGATAGTATTATATGGGCCAGATGTTAAGATAATGGGTGAAAATAAAATTACAAACATAGACAATGGATTTCCCATAGTATTGATTCACACATATGTTCTTTAAATTATCCATTTTCAAAAGGGAAAACCAAAACCCTGTGATTTTCGTTAATGTAAGGTTAGAATTGAAAAATAGTTTTATCTTGGGGCGAAGTCCATTTATAATGAGGGATGTGTGGGAAAAAACAACATAAAGTAAGATATGTTGCGGAAAAACAACAATGTTATGTATCATATGTTATAATAGTGTATTAAGAATGATTCTATTAATGATATGTTATATACAATGCAATATCAAACAAATTTCGAAGGATTAGTTCGGAAATGTCGAAATTATGCGAAATTTTGATAAACCGTTAGAACAGACATAATTTATTTTTTTTTATTCATTTAACGTCAATGTATGCTGCTAGAGCTAATCGGACAATGCTAAAGTGAGAGTCCTAATTTTTTGCCTACCCAAGTTTAATTAGGATAGAGATATTTAATGAGTGCCTAACATCGTACTCGTTTTTAACAGGCTCTGGATTCTCATTTGACGTCCCTTCAGAAGTACGGCATACCGAGAAGTTTTTACTCCTTTTTGCTGAGAACCGCCAAAGGTTTGAATATGCATAAAATATAAAGAGGTACATGCAAAGTATATACTTTACATACGTATATACATTATTGATAGTAAGAAAATATAAAGCACATGTGTCTTTTATATCCATTACAACTTAATAATATGTAACCTAATGTAAGAAATGTATAAAAATGTTATATACCGATTTCTGATATTTTTCATTTATTATATGTAATTATTTTAGCCAATGATGACATAATTGAAATCTAGGATCAGTTTTTATTGCGAGATATTCTTCTTCTAGGCAAGGAGGAACAATCTTCGATTTTTTAAATCTAATTGTTAATTTTTATGTAAATGTTGAAAAATAAATGAAACGGTTTTCGTTATTATTTATTTTAGCAGGGTACAATAAAGTGAATGTGGTCCAAAATTTGAACATAGTTTATCCAAAATACCGACCATCAAAAATTATTTTCTTTCTGTTTTCAATAATATTATAAGAAATTAAATATTAAGTCGAAATAAATTAAATTAATAAATATTAAGTTGAAGAAATTAAAAATTAAGTCGATAAAAATCTTCCCTGTTATTTACACTTATCTGAATTAGTTCTTGCCGGCTAACTGTTTAATGAAATGTTTTTGTGTTTATTAGCATTCTATTATTTTACACACAAATATGCACACACACACACACACACACACACACACACACACACACACACACACACACACACACACACACAGCACACGCACGCACGCACCCTCGCACATACACACTTACACACATGATAGATCACAGACTCATAAGTTTTCCTAGTAAAAACAGATATGAAGTCAAAATAACTTCAATTTTCTTAAAGTTTGTAGTCTATTTCTTTTTCTACAAGTCCATCCGCTAAAATTTGCATATAGATGGAATAAATTATACTTAATTTAAATAAAATAAATGCGACGAAATGTGATTTTTAAAAAAATATTTTATTTGAAAAGAAAAGATATAAGGCCCGGACCGGGACTTGAATCCGGATTTTTCACCTCTCCGTGGTGATGCCTCAACCATCTCGGCTAACAATTAAATATCAACAATTAAATGAATTATAATAATATTAACAACTTAAAGTCCACAAGATACAAAAATAAAGTAATGTTCAATTAACATTCTCCCCGTGTATACATCGCGAATTGCGAGAACACGGAGATGTAGGATCGGTGAAAAGAATTGATAGGGCTGGCCGAGAAACGTGCCAGGGTGGCCGAGATGGTTGAGGCATCACCACGGAGAGGTGAAAAACCCGGGTTCGAATCATATCTTTTCTTTTCAAATAAAATATTTAAAAACATTATATCATATAACAAATAAATGAATTGTAGTGATTTTTTAAAATTTAAATAAGGTATTGAGAAGCAAAAGATAGAATCAAATAGTAGTTGCATAGTAATATGACGATAGTTGAATATTCTGACCATCATTACAATCGACTACATTTTGACAATAATTAAAATTGACTACATTGCCACTTACTTACTAATATAAACTATAGGAGATTTATTTTCCTCCCAAATATTTTCTTCCGAAAAGAAAAAGTTATATATAAGGCGTCACCATAGCAATCTCGAGACCAATGCTGCGATTGTTGAATTTTTTTTATGACGGATCCTCAGAAGAGATCTGAACCCTCTCTCTCTCTTGTCATGATTAAGTTTACCAACTAAATTGGAAAAATACATTAAATAGAATAACCGTAAAATTTAAAAAGAGAAGTGGGAACTAAATAAAAACAAGTTAATATATTAACACCAGATGGAATATCCAACCCATTTTCCAAGACGGGATTAGAAAAGCAGTTAAACGCTAATAAAAGAAAAAATATAAATTTCTTTTTCCTATTTCCTCAGGTAGTTAACATTGTAGCACAATAGCATAGTCATGAAATATGGACTTAAAATAATTTTATTGTTAAAAGAAACCAAATATACCAAGAATTTGCTCAACATGACTTCATTTACATATGCATACTCGTATTGAAAAGGTATTTGGCTGATTATTGCTTTAGTATCCATTTGTCTCGATTTGTGAGTACCACTTATGTATTAATATCTTACACGTGTCAATTTATATTTAGAATCATTTATGTGATCAGTGAAGAGAATATATTTGTCCGACCGAGGTACGAACCAGGATAGCTCAGTTGGTAGAGCACTATGACGGAAATGTGGGAGACCCGGGTTCGAATCCCAACTCTGGGCTTATCTTTTCTTTTCAAAATAAAAATATTTATATTTAGAATAGTGTGTTATTTAATGTATTCACTAATAAACTCATTTTCGTATTGTGTCTCATATTATGTCTTATGGTGTTATGCCTTATATTATGTCTTATGGTATTATGTTTTATTTTAATATGTCTTATATTATGTCTTGCATTATGTCTTATGGTATTATGTCCCATTTTATGTATTATGGTATTATGTCTTACATTATGTATTATCGTATTATGTCTTATATTATGTCTTATGGTATTATGTCGTATTATGCAGTATGTATTATGTATTAGCCTAATTTTGTATCAATCAGGGTCGATTGATTTGATCAGGATGGCCGAACTGAAGCAATCATGGAGGCACTAGGTAACAGTACCAGAGAGTAACCTTAATGCTAACTTATGATTATTTTGACCTCGTGGTGCGAGTCTTACAATATTTTAGTAATTTATTATTGGCGAAAATTCGCCAAAAGAAATTTAAAGAACCGATTAAAACTCGAGAATCTAAATTTATATATGCTTATATGTATATATATATATATATATATATATATATATATATATATATATATATATATATAGTATAGCATATATATACATATTTGGATTCAGCCCAAAACCAGAACTGAGAACTGATATTAGCCAGGGGAACTTTATATCTTCCTTTATCAATGGGTAACGACTATCGTTTATGTTCCGTTTTATTCCTACTTTACGATCACCGTTTTGTTTGTTTTATTCGTTTTAGAGTCCCAGTTCCTGGCGAATATAAAATCCGGTCGAATCTATTTCTCAGAGGGGAAAGAGAGGAAGAAAAAATTTACTTTATAGAGCTACATGAGCCCTTTTTAGAAGGAATCTGTTTAGCTCCATAAAGTCGGGGATAACTTCTTAACAGATCTTATTTTACTATTCTATTTTATACAAACACGTAAGTAGTAAAATGTGAAACAGGAACCTGTCAATTTTAAATATACCTGGAAACAATTGAAGAATTCCTAACATGAAATGTAAAATACAGATGGACTACAAATCAAGTCAACCATTGTATGTACACAGAAAAGATACATAACGTTTATTGCGCTTCGCTATTAAAGAAGATAATTATTACACAGAGTAATAAAACGTCGCTGCTGACGAGACTATTTATTTAGTATTTAAGGGGCCGGAGATGGATCATATTTGGACTGGGACCCTCATAGGGATAAGTGGGTAACCAAAATAAGGAGGAAAATCAGGCGGTTGAGCATGATCTAGGACAAATCATCTCCCTGCACACCCGTTGTAAATTGTGAATCGCTCTATATATTGTTGAAAATCCGTGAAGCAGTTATTGAGTTTACCACGAACAGACACGGCCGAGACTTTGTTTCATAATATGTGTAGACAGATAGATAAGAGATCTAAGGCAGCATATTAGGTGAAACCTCCACGCGGCTATTCTTTTTCCAACATTTCCGACAAATGAACTGTTGCCTGGAAGAAGGGCGTATGTTACATTTTTCATTTTTCGTTTTTTTTTTTTTTTTATGAACAAGGTTGCCTATAAAGTCAATAGAGGTTAGGGATAGCACAATCGTTGTCCATATCAGAGGATGATCGGTCTCTCAAGAGACTAAGTTCCAGTAGAAGAAAGGCGCATGTGAAGATATCCTAACCTTACTAGCATAGGCGGATACAGAGGGGCACTGGGGTACGTGCCCTCCCAGACGGTTTTTTGTGAACTGTGGAGAATCCATTACAGTACATACTTATAGGCATTACGTGATAGTTGTTAAAATATATGAATAAAACATCAGGAATAACTTGAGTGAAACTATCGTTTAGATATTTCAATAAACCTTTGAAACCTTTCTATAAATACTAAAAGTTTATTTCTAAGTTATTGTTGATTTTTTTGCCCGTCTGCCCGTTGTGCACCCACCAGAAAAAAATCCTGAGTCCGCCCTTGCTTACTAGTGTTACTTACAAGGGTGTAAATGCAAAATCTATAAAATGGAAGAAGGGCGTTTGAGACAGCCACCTAATTAAATGACCCGTTCTCTTATTTTGGATCTCCCGTAAACTTTGAAAAATGTATTGTAAAATCCGCCCTCCTTCCAGCCAATTATTCAATTATCGTTATATTCCAACACATTTACAAAAAACCTCGACAAATTATATGTCTAAACCTTCCTAGTGCATCACTGTATCTGTTGATGAAAATCCGTGCAATAGTTATTGAGTTTACCGCGAACAAACGCGGCCGAGGACTTTGTTTTATAATATGTACAGAAGGCATGTACAAGCTCCCTTTTTGCTGCAGGGCACAAACAGTTTCATCTTATTTAATCTAGAGTTAAATCTCTAATCCGAGACTAAAAAACGAGTTAAAGTAGGCCTAGGCAAGAAATAAGCTTAATTTATGGCCAACCATCCGAGCCTTAATTTAAGCGCAAAATAGTTAAATCACTAAAGTTAAATAATTAATAAAATTAAAATTTTCATTAGAATGCGCAGTAAATATTATAGAAAAAACAATCGATTTTCATATTTGAAAAAGAAAGAAGGTACTTCTTGTCCTTTCCTGAACATCCGAACATATAACAGTTCTGACGATTTAATTACTAAATACTATCAATTTAAATGATTAAATTATTTATGATTTGCAATTCAGAATATAGACTAAGATGGCATCATACTTTCATTAATTTGAACATTGGAAACTACAGGTCTTTACAGATTCAAACGCAGTATTTCGCTCTCAGAGTAAACCGAAGTATGAACTGATGTATACATTAGTAATATTATATTTAAACATTGTGATAGTAGAAATGAAGTAATGAATCATGTCTTTAACAATTAATACATGTATCCTGTTTTATAAATCATTGATAGACACTAGATCATGTATTATAAATTTAACGTTGTTTTTTTTAGTAAATTATATAAAATTATAAGAATTAATAAGCGGAGTTGGTAAATTATAGTATATTTCACGAATCTACATTATTTTCTCTTTACTTTAAGCATTGGAATTTAAAATAAAATTATAGCGATGCGATAATGGCATGGCATTTCTTTTTTTCCCCGCTAACACTATGTTGAAAAAATAATACAATCTGAACTACAGAATACATGTAAATTACAGGTTTATAGTTTGAGCAACAAATAATACAATCAAATGAGTAAAATTTGTTAAATGGAGGTTGGTCCGCTGTTGGGCGAATGGGGGCATCCCCTAGTTTTTCAAAAATGCGGAATGCGCTGAATAAACAAGATGTTTGTCAGTTGGCTTCGATGTTATGAAACAGCAATCAGAGCCAGGGCTGACGAAGAGATTTAGTAACCCCGAGCTCTAGTATTAAAAAGTAGTTTCCTCCTCCGAGAAGTTTCAAGTCGATGGTTCTGCAATTTCAGCTCCTCGCCGCGCTAATGTCCGTAAGACCAGCTCACTTCCAAGTTTCCTCGAAGAGAAATATATTACTGCAGCGATAGCTCACATTCCTTTGATAAATCGCCAATCTTCGGTGGTAGCAAGTCGGTTATGGCTGCAACCTAGAACCATTATCTGATGCTGGCAATTTCAAGAGGTGGATGAATGGTACTTCGGAATAGCATTGCACTCAATAAATCAGGAAGTTCGGATATTAAATGAATTGAGTTTTCGAATGCATTTTTCCCAGGAGCGGAAAAACAAAGGCAGTTGTGGTCGTCAGGAATCACAATATTATTCGTTAAAAGTTTGTGGAAAACAGCATTATTTGATAATACCAGACATTTATAAAGAAATTTTAACAGTGGCATCATTGGATTGGAGCGGAGTAGCTCAGTATTTACAATTCTGAATTGATATGCCAAAGTTTTCGGGTTCAAAACCGGAAGTGGCATAACAATTATTTGATCTGTCAACAGTGACGGATGGACCCTATGGATTCACCCACGCACGGGGTCACCCAACTTCTATAAAGTTGGTACCCTTAAATGAAGTACCTAATGAAAGTATATAAGTAATGTCATTGGATTTAAGCTGGGTTTTAGAGTACTTAGTTGCTATGCTGAAGCTTCCGGACTCAAATTCGGCTGTGGCAGATTCATTTAATCTGGTTAAAGCTACGGATGTACCATGTGGGATTCGCATACCCTCCTGGGGCAACCTCCTCAATAACAGCTTCAATATTGTGGGTTGTAGAGGAAATAATGAGCGAAAACCTGGTGGTTAAGTGTAATCTCTGTCTAATCAGCCCGAACATTCCCTGCTCAGTCGTTGTCATAGAAACATTTGAGTCTCTACTGTGCACTGGAACTAAGACCCTTCATGGGTCGAAGGGAAAACCTTCACCAAAAAAAAAAAAATACACTAAATTACACTAAAAATAATATTTTAACGACTGTGATCTTAGAAATAAATCAGGCTATTTGTTTTATTACACATACATAAAGAGTTTTTACCTTCAAGTTATAAATAATTGGAGAGCGGAGTAGCTCAGTGTGTAGAGAACCGAACTACTGATCTCTAAGTCCAGGGGTCAAATCCGTTCAAGGTCCATAAATTATTTAATCTGTTAACAGCAACTAAATTATTTAGCATATCGAAGCTATGGGACCTGGTATCCTACGTCGTTACCCTTAATTGGGGTAAAAAAAAATCTGAAGGTAGTGTTATATCCGTAAAATCTCATATATATTATATCCCTACAGAACATTTGGCTTGGAGGCAGTATAACCTCAACTTGAATGGTTGCAGTGGTACAGGTTATAAAGGAATACTAAGAATAATACACGAAAGAAAAAGTTTCGCTCAATAGTAAAAGTAAAGTGGCGTTAAAATGTGTAATTAGTTACGAAATGCTATATGGAAAGAACAAAAGAAATTTGCAGTTAACAGCATCACATACAATAATTCAATCAATTCAATTTATGTTTTAAGACCCAAATTCAAGTAGAAAATGATATCATAAACACGCTGCAATTCACTGCTATTTATGAATTACTTTAATATTATTTATAGTGGCCATATTTCACCATTTCAGAATATTCCTGCCACTAGAATCGCTTGGCGTTTACACGCAATTTGTCTCTTATAGCCGGAGTTAGCTGGCGTGTCTCAACCGCATAAGTTCTTCTTTCGTATTTATATTTATCATACTCGTTCGTCATAACTAAAAATCAATTTAATAATAAGACTAAAATAATATGGAAATGAAATCGTTCGAAAAAAGTATTTATTTTATTTTAAATAATTTTTTTTTTTTTTTTTTTTTTTTTTTCCTCGGGGCTATGTTCAAGCTACCGAGCGGGTCTGCGGGTGGTGGATAGCGGGACGGCCTGCCAGCTCGGCAGGTCAGCTGTGAATATATTGAATAAGCAGCCCCGAACCACGAACGGCAGCGCTATCAGGGTGGGGGAGAGTGGTTGGTGGCGCGACCACTCTCACAAGTACCCCAGGAGCCCAATGACGACGCTGTGACGAGGCGAGTATGCACCGCCTCTAAATAAGTGCAGCCTCCCCTGCAGAGCGGGGGCAGACAGGCCCCGTGAGTCAGGGATGGCAGCCGGTCTAAGGAAAGGTGACCCCGACAGAAAATCCCTGGTCCTCCAGGTTGGGGGTTTCTATCAGGCCAGCACCCTGTTAGTGGAAAAAAATCAACCAGCTAAAATAAGTCAGAGAAAAGAAAAGCCGGACGGAAATATTGGTAAACGGACTTGGAAACGGAAAAGGACATTACAAATCGGAACATGGAATGTGCAGAGTCTCACAAATAAAAACGCAGAGGTGTTCGCGGAAATAGAGAAGTCCAAGCTCGACATCGTTGTTTTGACAGAAACAAAGGTGAAAGGGAGAGGTCAGGAAAGGATTGGGGATTTAGTTCACATTTGGAGTGGAGTGGATAAAGGTGAGCGGGCTAGGACTGGTGTCTCCATTGTGATCTGGTGGAAACACAGAAGATGCGTAAGTTTTTATGAAATGATCTCGGAAAGGATGATAAGATTGGATGTCAAAATGTTTGGCTACAATGTTTCCATTCTGGGAGTCTATAGTCCAGATAACAATACATTAGCCACCGAGAAGGACGGTTTCGAGGATGGTCTCAGAGGCAATCTGGAGAAGATCAGGCACAAAGACCAAGTGATTATGATTGGTGATATGAATGCCCGAGTTGGAAAAGAAGCCAAAGGAAATCCGGTAGTGGGTACATGCGGGGAGGAAGCTATAAATGATAATGGCCTCAGGCTGCGTGATATATGCGAGGAATTTGACCTTAAAATACAAAATACCTTCTTCCAACACAGAAAGGAGCATCAGTTCACTTGGAGTAAACCGGGATTCAGACCTTCCATCTTGGATTACTGCATCACCAAGCAGCATAGCCTTCTACCAGTTGCAGATGTAAGAGTCCTGCGCGGTATGGAATGTGGTAGTGACCACTTTTTGTTAAGAGCCAAATGCATAGCGCTGTGAAAAAGAAAGCAGATGGCATCGAAGCAAACCAAATCCACACACTTAGATGTACGCAAATATAAGCTTCACCTGCTCAATGATGAAAGCATGAGCAATCTCTACAAACGCCGCCTGGAAGCCAAAATTAGCGGTAATTTGGAGAGTAGTGCTGTAGAACTATATGAGCACATTAAGAAATGTATCCATGAAGCAGCTAGTGAAGCCTTAGGGGAGATAGAAACTAACCCTCCAAAAGAATGGTGGAATATGGAAATAGAAGAAATGGTAGGCAAGAAAAAACGGACCTTCAATAAATGGTTATGTAGCGGAAGCCAAGAAGATTGGAGAGAATACCGAAGCCTTAACACACAGGTAAAACGCACTGTCGCAGAAAGCAAGAACCAAGCATGGGAAGCCTGTTGCAGGAGGATTGATAATACCCTGGGCTACAATAAGATACGCGAATCATGGAGAGTACTGAAGGCGCTCAGGACACAAGGGAAGGGAAATGTGATTCCTCTGATAGGTGAGAAGACCTGGGTAGACCATTACGAGAAATTGCTAACTGAAACAAGGCCAGAATGGTTCGGTTCATATCCAACTGAGAATCATGCACAAGAAAATATTATGGTAAAAGAAGATGAAGTTCTTGCTGCACTCAGAAATGCAAAATGTGGGAAAGCTGCAGGACCTGGAGGTATTTCAGTAGATCTGCTAAAGGCAGGGGGGCCTGCATTGTTAAAAACCCTTACAAAGCTTATAAATCTGATAATACAAGGGCAAGAGCTACCAAAGGACCTTAAGACAGGATTTCTTACGCCTATACATAAAAAAGGAGACAGGAATGTATGCCGAAATTATAGAGGTATTTGTGTCCAGAGTTCGGTATCAAGAATAGTGGGCAGAATTCTGAAGCAAAGATTAGAAGAGGAGTTTGTCACCCCAGAGGAACAGTTTGGTTTCACTGCAGCCAGGTCTTGTACAGACAGCATAATTGTCCTAAGGCAGCTCATAGAAAAGCGAATAGAGAAAGGAAGAGCTGTGCATATAGCTTTCATAGACCTAGAACAGGCTTATGACAGTGTGCCAAGACATAAAATGTGGGAATCCCTTAAGAATGCGGGCATTAGCGATGCCTTAATAAATGCCGTGAGACGTCTGTACAGGGAAGACGAGTACAGATTGAAGATCGGCTCTCGTTTATCTGAGCCTTTTTCTGCCTCAAAGGGCCTTAAGCAGGGATGCAGTATGTCCCCGACCCTGTTTAAAATTTATGTACAGCAGGCTGTAAAGGGCATATGCTTTTCTCTCTTTTCTTTGCCGATGACCAGGCAGTGGTCACATATAACAGAGATGGTCTGGAGGAGTCGCTGATGGCCCTGGAAAAAGAATACAGCCTATGGGGTCTACGGATAAATTTTGATAAGACCGAATACCTGGCAGTGAACTGCAGAGAAGCCACAGACCTTCATATTAGTGGGAAAATATGCAAGCGGGTGGACTCTTTTAAGTACTTAGGGTCAACAATAGATGGGAACGGCAAGTCGGAACCCGAAGTTAGGAGGAGAATTGGCCTGGCAAGAAGAGTGACTAGAATGTTGCACCCAGTTCTTTGGAACACAATCATCTCAACGGACAACAAAAGGCGTATTTTCAGAAGCATTGTTGAGCCCTCCCTCAGCTACGCCTCAGACACCTGGACACTTAACCCGGGACTCTACTCTAGATTACAAGCTGCAGAGATGGACTTTTGGAGGAGATGCCTGAGGATCACCCGCCTGGATAGAGTCAGAAATGAAGATATTAGAGACAGGTTGGGTGTGACCGAAGGAGTTCCGGAGAGGATTGGAAGGAACAGGTTGCGATGGTACGGACACTGCCAGCGGATGCCAGAACGTAGATGGCCGAATAGACTTTTGCTGTGGGAACAGCCAGGCAGACGAAGAAGAGGAAGACCCCGAACCCGGTGGAAGGACTGCGTGGAGGAGGAGATGGCCGGCAGGGGACTTGAGGAGGATGACTGGTGGAACAGAGAAAAGTGGAGAGACGCTCTGACTTAACCAGGCAACCCATTGAGGGAAAAAACCTGCAAAAGTAAAAGTAAGTAATAATTTTTTCCTTCTTTATTAATTGTTATCACTAATGGCTGTAACTGGAAGCAGCGAAGCTAAATTCGTAAAGCGCTGAATTGGTGTGCTAATGTTTCAAATCCAGCTGTGACAAATAATTTATTTCTCAGATCTTCCTGCAGAGCCTTCTGGGGCTCACTCAGCCTCTATTAAGTGGATAGCCTTAATCGAGCGGTTCAATCACCTCACAGCACAAAAGCTGTCCTAACAGTACAGCATATACCACGTACTGGGCCCAAGACTCTTCATGGTTTTTATTTTCACTGGTTGTAACATTATGTAGTGTGCTATCAAAATGCATACAATTAATTTAATAAACTGCACTAAAAAAAGGTATCAGTTTCGGGGTTTGTCCCTTAGAGTCAAGTCATAGCGAGTTTTAATTTGTCTTTCGATTTCATTATAATACCCTCGAAAATAAAAATAATCGTGAGTTTTATTACGAATAAAAGAGCTTAATTATTGGATCATTCAATATATTTATATAATCTCTGATGTATATATTATATATTTCGGTAATCATTTATCGAGAAATGTACGTTTCAACAAACATTTTCAAGTATGGATGATGTTATAACCTAAACTGGATGTGTACTTCGGTTCTTTATCTAAACAAATTCAGTAATATAATTATTTTATTTTCGAGAGTATTAATAAGTAAACAAATGAAGTGTTAAAACGTGTTGTGGTATAACTCTGAGTAACCATCTGCGGAACTGATACCTACAAAATATACAAGCTTGGCTTAAACTAATCAGGCTACCAACCGAAAACATGATTATAAGGTTACTACTGAGAAGCAGATAAAAACTGCTAAGCAAGGATTTTGTAATGTTGAGCTTGATTATGATGGAAACGTAACATGAGAATCGTTTACAGAAACTAAGCGAGGGTTAGTAGCAACATTAGTAATAACATCCGTTACAAGATGGCCTACATTCTTCAAGAATTTCCTCGAAGATGCTTCAAGAAGCAAAATGATACCAATTAAAATTTTTCCGGAATCCTTCAAACTCTTTTTCTGTCCATGCTCAATTAATCGGACGTGATAAAATCTAGCGCGTAGATCTGCACTCTTGGCATAGCTGAAACATTCCGTACTCCTGCCTGCAGCTGCAGATCGCAGACCCCTTGCCAATCGCCTAAGAGGGCAGGGCCGAAGAGGTAGATGGAGGACAGCCTACTTAGAGCGAGCTGGTTCGGTTAATTATAAGGTAGAGGGCTAGCATTACGGCTCCAGATCCGATCGCGGGTCGTGCTTTCTAGTTCGAGGTCCAGTCATGTAAACATCTGATATTTTGCTGGCAGATTAATGGATGCCTGTGTGCAATCGACCGGGAAATATTTTTTATCATTTTTAGTAGCCGCAAATTAATAGGCAAATAATAACAACATTAGACGTCGGGCTTCAATAAAAAAGTACCAGAAAAACTCACGAAGAGGCTTGGATTCAGTACATTCTAAGCCAACTGTTGTGGAGGAAGATGATTTGTTCAAGAATACATTGAACCCTTAGGAGAAGAGAGGGATCTGTCTCTTATTCATTGATGATATAGAATTACTAGGTATATATAAAGTATAACGATCTCAGGGTGATATCCCATTTTATTTTTTAAATATTATTCAGATCTAAGGATTTTTCCTTGAGATCATTGAAGCCAATATAGCAAGATGACTCCCAATTAAAGGTATCCAATATATAGAAGTTTTTTTTTTATTTAACGTCACTTTGAGCTGATATGGCTACTCAGATTAGACTATAGTGGCAATTCTAAATTTTACCTATCTTTAACGAGCTCCTGATATTTCACAAGCTCCGGACTACCAATTTACGCTCCCTTCGAAGAGAGAAATAACTACGGAGTTTTTACTCTCTTTAAAAAATACCTAGAGACTTTTACATTCTACAGTCAATATTTCTTAAGGCACGGAATGTATTTCCACATTGCAAATTTCTTTCCCTTATTAGAGATTTTTTTTACAATACAGTTCTCTTTATTTCTCTTTATGAATTGTTCCAAAATAAGCTGTTTTTTTTCTAGTTTCATCCAACATTAGAGTACTATAATCATTAATGCATATTCTGTGACTAATTTTGTTTCACTATAAACATTGTGTTTTAAACCGTTATTTATTCGAATTTCAACACTAAAAATGATCACACACTTAATTTTCGCACCAGTAATTTGAAGGTATAATTGAACGAAACGATATTTTATACTTTTCTAGACCATTAGGGATTTAATTACTCTTTCTACAATATTTAAGAATAATTAAAGTTCTAAAGCAATTACCAGAGTCCTATCAATTCGAAAGAACTTTCCAATATCTAAAATTAATTGCCCTTGCATTAGAATTAACGGTACATTACAAATGGGTAGAATATTGGAATTACTTAAGTTACTGAATGAATTATGCTACTTGAAATGTAATTTATTAAAAGAAAGTAAGTTACTAAATGAATTTATTTATTAAAGTGTAATTTAGAAAATGAAACGAAGTTCATTATAGAATAAAAATGAGTAATGACTAAATTGACCTATCTAATATTCGTCTATTTCAGGAAGAAGACCTCTAAAGCTTGGACTAAAGAAGTAAGAAAAGGTTTATAAAAGTTTAACATCACAGAGTATTGTAAGAGGGAACTGAATTTGGGAGCAAAGTGAAAAATGAAGGGTTTTGAGAAGGAAAAAAGTTCGGAAAAGGTTGGACGAAGCTGAAAAGAGAGCCAAAGGAAACATACCAGTGAACGTTTGACAGAATATTGGAGACTGAGAAAACTTCAACACAGGAAAATAATAGAGTTGTAGTATATACCAAGTGGTCAAGATGGATTAAAAAAAATGAAATCCATAAAATTTAGAATTTCATTATTATAATGGGAAAACAACTGAGCCACTATAACATATGAAGAGGATTGGGTACAGCACGTCGTAGAGACTGCTGTTTCTTGGAAAAAGATTGTGTAGATCGCGCTCAACCGCAGGGATCCCACTGTTTTGGCGTCAGTTTATAGAGGCTGGTTGGGCCCCAGGAAGGTCTGAGGATCCGAAAAGATCCATCCCCGTCTCTACGCAGATTTAATAAAATCTGCACCGTCGGACTTAAACACGAGATTCTTGTAATGACACTAACAAAAGCATTAATTCTAGTGACCACCACATCCTTTTTACTTTCATCGGAGAATAAAAAAAAAACCTGATACTACAACTCGTAAATGATATTGAGTCCAGTACATGTTAGAGAGTGTATTGTTTATAAAACCATTTTTGTGCAGAGAAGTGATCTGTCAGAGTTCACTCTCAACCGCCAGGTTTGTTCTCCCAAATGGATAACACTTTATAAAAGGTTGGCGAACCCCAGGAGGGTCTTCAGGTTGTTAACATCATTTATCTGGCACTGCCGTATTTGATTGCCCTGTACCTCCAGGACACCAACTGAGTTCTCTACACAATTATCTACACTATCTATAAGTATGTATTACTGTTATTAATAGAATATTTTCTTACAATGTAGTAGGTCCCGGGTTTCCCCAAACTTCTTTTGAAAAGAACTAATTATTCCAATCCTCCTTAAAGATCATGAAAAGAGCACAGGTTTTTTAGATATCTTATTATTCTCAAAATAATTATTCTTCTAAGCAATCCAAAGTCATTGGAATCTAGCTAACTTACGATCCATGTCGCAAAGCAAAAGAAGAGAACAGGAATAAGCAACTCCAAACATTTATTATGAAATAAGTTTTATGTTATCATCTCTTTTGAATCCTGTCTTAAAAGAGATAATAAAAGGTCTGTGACTCAAGAGTTTAAAGCGGCAAACTAGAAGCGTTCTCTGAGCTTGTTTTTATTTTTAATATCAAACATTCCGAAGATATATTACATTTTCCAGCCACTGAAGAGCATATCTTCTCCTAAAACATGCGAGATAGTTGGAGTGATCTAGCACTATTGATATAAAACTCGTATTTCATGTCCACCAGCGAAAAAAAAACTATTAAAGATAAGCAGCAAAAACTGGTCTAGCATGAAAGACGGATGGGGCATGTTATGAATACAGATCTCAAGAGATTTAAGCAGGAAAATTAAATTTTCTATGTTTTATACTGTTAAAAAATGTTCACAACATGAAATCACCCTTTAAAAACCCAAGGTTTGCAAGAAAAAAAAAGTAACACTAAAATGCATGAAGGGTTTAGTACATGGTACTGAATATAATATTTTTCAACCAATGATTGTGCAGGAGGCATTTTGGAGGAGATCAATCTCAACTACCAGGGTGCCCAATTAATGGTATCCACTACATAATAGCTGGGCAAACCACAGGAGGGTCTTCTGATCAAACAGAGTCATATTCAGAATTAATAATTGATTTACCACGACCGGTTTCGAACTCGTGATCTTGAGATCAGTAATTTAGCAACCTAAAACTAAAAATCCTATTTCGAGATAGTTTATTTTGATTTCTTACACTTGTGACCATCAAATGTTTATATCTGTAGATCTATAATTTTTTTTTTCCTTAAGGACTTATTATTCATTGTCGTTAAAACTTCTGATTTTTTGAATTGTTTTGTAAATTATATTTCTTGATAATTTAATAAACGTATAATATATATACTATTTTTATAACCTTAAGCAAAAAAAAAAATCCATTCATTAGGGAAAAACAGTGATTAGTGTAATTACGTCAATTATATATCTGTTATTAATTGGTTTTTATAGTAATAATTTAAAATCAATATAAATGCAATTAACCATTATTTTTAAATAATTGATAATTACCTCAAAATTTAAATGCCTTTTTACATATTTTATCCAAATGAAATACTTTTTTTCATCTCCGATTTATATTATAAGAATTTATTTTTTAAAATTATTATCTTTAATAATAATGTAAATAATTACACATACAGTAATACTATTTTAAATAATTGGTAAGAGGAAGAAATGCAATGAATACACGCTAAAAGCATTAGGGTAGAAATGCTCGATATCCTAGAATGTTGTCATTGTAGTCGCGCCAGATTAGTTTAATTTATCTTTCGGGCACATCTCGTCTCGGTGGATTATTTATAGTTGTTTATTTATATTTATATAAATTTAGAAGACTTTATCTTATACACGATGTGCCATTGCTCTTACTTTTTCTTTCTCTCCTTTATTCCTTTATCCACATTTTACCGGAGCACCATTTGTCCAGGCAGCAGGTGTTTTTCTTCAGACTTCACGCTTCTCTAAACTAGTTGACACATTCTTTATGCTTGACTTTAGGCCTTTCACAAAAGTAAGACTAGACCTTTTTCTAATATTTGAACTTCACCTAATTTTATTTTTATTTTAAATATAGGTGTTAGAAAGTTGATAAATGTTTCATTACGAAAAAAACATAATGGGATTAAGGATATGAAATAAGGAGTGGAAAAAAGCCTAACTATAGGCTATAAAAGTATAATTCCTAATGTAAATTTTTGCCAGTTGATTGATTGTACCAGACATGAACTAGATCTTAATTCATTAAATATAAAGCTATATTTTTTTTTGTTGAAAAATTTCTATTATTGAATGAAATTCGCCAAGCTACAATTATGTAGTGTGAAATATAGCTTTTCCTTTATTTCTAAACAGAACATTAACTATATTCTTCAATAATAACCTCATTATTTGTGCTTTTACACATTAGAAAGGTTATTCAGAAGAAAATTAATATCTTATAGACATGCCCCCAGATCGATTGCTGGAATGTTTAAGGTTTGGATTCTTCCAAGAAGGTGACAAAGAGCCCGACCAGCACGAACATGGGAGGCAAAACATAGGTACCTAGAAGTGACGACTAGAAAAACTATGAAATGAAGAACTATGGCAAGAAATAACTAGACTGCAATCCTAAAAAAAAATAGAATTAAGGTTTATAAAACAAATATCAGTTACGCCACTGACATTTATACAAACTTGAAAATTGAAAAAACCCGAAGGCACGATGCCGATACCACCAATCTCTTCTTACAAAAGTCTTTTAACGGACACTATCCAAACCCAAATCCGCCAGATCACTCTTAATCTCTCCAGATACGCCTTGATCTACTTCTCAGACGCTTCCCAGTCGGCAAAACGCTTATTAACTTTTTAGGGATTCATTCGTTACCAAGCCCATCTTAATATTCGCGACTTTATCACTTGAATAACATCAACTGGGCGCATGCTTCGCAATTCCACGTGACTACAAATCATTGACTGCATGTGAGCAATTTATTCCAGAGCATTTAAGTCCAAAGGGCTCCCCATCGTGGCAAAGTGCAAGACCCGTAAGGGAAGCTGTAATCTATCAAGGAGATCTGCAACTGGGAGCGACTCATCAGTATTTACCGCTGTAGCTAATTCCAGCGCCGGGGCAGTCCCAGCTAAAGCGGATAATAAATCATACTTTCATTACTAGATTACTAGAATTACCTGGAGCCTGTTTTTTTTTCTTTTAAAAACAATTTATGGGATAGTGAAGTAGCGGATCAACGGCTACTGTGAATAATGCAATGATATTGTGAGATAACTAATAGGGCTTTGTTTTTTCTTTATCGTTCATTCATTCAACCTTAATTTATGCTCGGTTAATCGGACGATGATGCAGTGGGAGTCTTAAATATTTCCTGTCCAGGTATTATTAGGATATGGATGTTTAACGAGTACAGAGCACCGTATAGGCTCAGGAACCTCCGGTTTACATCCACATCAGAAGGGCGGCATAACTAAGGATTTTTTAATCACTTAAAAAATTATTAGGCCTCCTGTAGCCCGGCGATTCCTGGGTCTTGGGCGTAGTAGGTTGTTATCCTAAGCAATGGTGACCCTGCAACAGTAACCTAAGAGGGATGTTATTTATTCTTATTAATATTTTTCTTTGTTGGCGCACGTTGTTGCTATCATACAGACATATTCTTTGCGGTAGTATCGGTAAACTTTTGTAGGCCGACGGGATCCATTAGGACACGAAGAGTGGGAGGATTACCGATTCGAACTTATAACTTTTAGGTATGTAAGCAAACGCACTTTTCCTAGCGCGTTAACCTAATGGGCCATCACGAGCTTCTCCAGTTTTTTAATTCTCACATTCATGCCATAATAGTCATAAAGCATTAGTGAATTACAGTAAATAATTGCTGGTATGAAAGTCACATACTAGCCTAGCATAAAATTAACTTTTATTAACATCCAAATAAATTACATACATCTTTGTTTCAATACATCACCCTCTATAGTTGTACTGTATATAACGTACATGTTACTTGCGAATACTCTTAAAATCTGCTTCAAATTAATCTGCGATGGTTTTTTATCTCCTGATATATTTTTTTATTATGTAAGAAATATAATCACATAAATTATAATTTTAGGTTGGTATAAGTATATAAATCATAACAGTTATTATAGTTATAATTAACTAATGTATTCTTTATTGCTTACCTAAACAGTACAGTCAAATATGTTCTCTTACCTGAAACAAATGAAGAATGAAATTAGAAAACAGATGAACTATAAGTATATAAACAGATACATATACATATGAAGACTTCTGTTACTGCGTTTTGTGTTAACAAAAAAATAATAAAATAAATAATGTAAACCCCTAAATTGTAACTAAGTAAAAAATTTCGAACAAAAATATGAATGCTTACAATAATATGAATTCAGGAGCATTAGCTTTGAATGGATGCATTGAATAAAGATGCACATTTGTATTAATTATATTAACAGTAATATATCAAGGAAATTGTTAATTAAAATACATAAAACAGAAACTTTATAAAAAGGCAGTTGTTATCTGCGTTTGAAACATGTTTTATCGAGAAAAATGAGAATGAAATACGAATGTACAATTTTCGCATTTTAAAGAAATTTAAATTGCGTTATTACTTCAGGATGGTTGTCAGGATAGGTATAGGTAGAATGTTTCTGCTGGGGTTTAAGATAGGTTTATAGTAGAGAGGCATGAGTTCGATTCCCAAACAGGAAGGATACTCCAGCTGTTTGTTCCTAGGGAGTATTCATGCCTATACCATACGCTTGGACACGGGCACCTCAGGGGTGATGTCATAAATCATTACTCCTGACATAATGAAATATTTGTTTTACCAGCGGGTAATAGTAATAAATATGTGCTGAAAATTAAAAAAGAATGACATGAGAAAAGTAAGCTTCAAGAAAGTTTTGGCAATAAATCTGCAGCCCCGGTGAATAAGTGGTTATGCCAAATTTTGTTCAGACAGAGTTAATTGTACAATTGTAGTTAATTATACCACTTACAATTGTACAGAGTTAATTGTAAAAGAGAATCGTGCTATCCCCGTAGTGTATAACTGTCTAAGCCTTGGGTTGCAGTGAAATTGAGTTATTGCATATTTTATAACTCTATACCAAGCAAAAGACTACGAGAATGACACTATGCCGCTTCCCTTGTAAATTGAGTGACTCCAGTCAAGGAGTCAAGCCACTGAGTTGAATAACGTTTTAAGAACGGGAAGAGGTCTTCTAGGAGTTGACTTAATAAGGAATAACGAAAGAGCCAGCTCACCTAATAAGAGGGAATCGGCAAAAGCTTTCAGGAGATGAAGTTGCACCTGAGGGCTTAATTGTCAAAGAGGCTGAATTAAAGTACCACAAGCCGCCTCCAATTGGGAGGATAAGCCCAGATCACAAAGATCCTTGCAGGAGGTAGGGTAGAGTGGTTCGAGAAAAAAAAAGTATTTAAAAAATAAAATAAA
Source organism: Arma custos (assembly GCA_037127475.1). NCBI lineage: Eukaryota > Metazoa > Arthropoda > Insecta > Hemiptera > Pentatomidae > Arma > Arma custos. The sequence goes on along the minus strand of CM073762.1, from coordinate 51,712,853 downwards.
GATAATAGACGTAGAGAGCCCTCGCAGTATTAATTGCTTTATTAAGTATAAAAAAAAAATTAACTATCACGAAGTATGGAAATGATCAAACAAAATATTTCTTCCAAGAGTCTCCAGATCACACAGAGTCGATTTACGGCTTTTGGCGCAATCGATTTCGCTTTCTGAATCTTTTTCATATATGTTGAGAATTTTATTTTATCTGATATACGAAGTAATATTTTTGTCTGGTCATCACCATACTTCGTCGAAGTGTTAACAGCCGTGAATCAACTCTTTGGAATCTGGAGAATCTTCTGGGGCTTTCTCAGCCTCTAGAAAGTTATTACCTTTAATTGGGGGTTAAAACATGGCGGTTGAATGTGATTTCAGCTAAGTCATTCCCTTGCACAACCATTGAGCTTAGAAAATATTTTATTAGAATATTATTTTCTATTATTTATATTAGAATATTTTGTGCATACTCGTAAATGATGGACATCGAAGATAGCCTGGGTTCTAACGCTCTGTGTTCACACGGCTTATAAATAGGACTAGGACATAATATAGGCGTAAACTAATGGGCAGGCGTGTAATGACCACTAGGGACAGGAATGGTAGGCAAGGGGGAGGGCCAAACAGTAATATATAGTCGATTGTCACCCAGCAAGGCTATCGATACTTATCGATACTTGTATCTCGCACCGGGAGGCTATTCAAACTGTGAGCTTATAAAACAGCCCTAAGATTCACGAGCTACCCAAGCATCACCTTTATCCGATTATAATATAACACTGCCCGCTATACTTATTCCCTCGGGGGTTTTGTTTTATGGCTTAATAACTCTTCAGTTTTTAATTGGAAGTCAGCGCCCAGATCCGAACATGAATGAAATCTTTATGGGCTGTCTGCCACCGCTAGACTGGAATTTCAAAGTGGAAACTGAGGTTTACCTTCAGGAGACAAGAGAAAGTATTATTTTAACTGATAAGATAACAAATAAAACTAAGATAATTGAAAAAAAAACTGTACAGTTACAAGCCATGAAGAGTCTTGGCTCAGTAGGTGGTAGAGACTGTACTGTTTCTTGGCCAACCGTTTATGTTCAAGAGACACGAGAGAAAGTTTTACGTTAACTGCTAAGATAATTGACAAAAACCTGTACCACTACAACACATTGGGGTTTTGGGTTCAGTATGTGGTAGAGACTGTATTGTTCCTTGGATAAGGTTTGTGCAGGGAGGTGATTAGGTCACCTCTATGATTTGTAATCTAGTATCACGATCAACCACCAAATCTCCCCTCCCCCCTTATAAAGGCTTGGTCAGCCCCCCAGTATTCCATAGGATTCATCTCCGGCTGCTAACAGAAAGAATAAAAGTCTGCTACCAGCGGGATATAAACCCAGAATCTTCGACATGGTAACTTAGCACCCTATCACTGTTCCGCACTGCTAGATTGGAATTTCAAAATCGAAACAATAGCTTACATTGATGTGGGTGACAAGAGAAAGTTATATTCTAACTGATATTCTTAAGAAGGTTAAAACAATTGATCTAGACAAGGAAGTAAATATCTTAAAAGTCACTTAACACAAAAAGGATATATTCAATGATCTTTAACACGCTTTCATTTTTATTCCATAGCACCCTTATCCATATCATTTGCAAACTATTGAGGATAATCACCGAAAAATTATTTAAATTAAATTATTAAAAATATACCTAATGTGTCCATAAGAGTTCTGAATTGGATTCCTGATCAAAGGCAGTGGAGTGTTTTATCACAATCCTTGTCCAAATACCAACTCAACCGAAACTCATCTCCCACCATACCTACTCCATGATTTGGGATTTTTCCTCTTAACTCGATACCTATCAGGGTATGCATAAGTACAGAGGAGCGGGATAGCACACACGAGTAAAATACAGCTGATGTAGTTATATATCATATATAATATAATATAGATAATCTGTTAACAGTCATGCATTGGCCCAAAGCTATTTGCAGACCCTCCTAGGGTTCAGTCAGCCTCTATAACGTGGGAGCAAAGCCTGGACATTGAGCGTGTTTTTTGACAAATTACCTACCTGCACAACTGTTGTCTTAGAGACATTAAAATTTCAACCGCGCACTGACCCCAAGACTGGTTGTAGCTGTCTGAGAATACTTTCCGTAAATCGCTCTGATGTAAATCATTAATTTTAAACGTTTTAAGATCCTATACTAGTTATTATTAATACCAATGTGTGACTGACGATTTTATGCAAAACTCAAAACTCATTTTCAGAGTCAGCAGTTTACCAGATATTCTGAATCTATCCGTCTTATGTGGATGCTCTTCTTTCCTGAAGAGAAGATTTACGGATAGATTTGTTCACATGTTAACCTAAGGAAATAGTGTCACTGTGGGATTTCTATTTAAATTTTTTTTTATGAGGCCAATATGCCTTTTAATGTATTTTTCTATTTACGGTTCTTCCAACGAGCAGTTTATTTTATTTTATTTGTCGGAGAAATCGAAGACACTTCATTAGGCTTAAGAATGTACTCATGGTGTAGTTCATGATCGAGAAACATAATTTATTTTAAATTTCTGTACCAATTTTCAGGGCAACTTGTTGTTTTTTTTTGTAAGAATTTTAATTTTTAAGTATTATAAATAAATTAACTAATGAGTAAGGAGTAATTACTCTGACATTTTAATATCTCAGTCAAATTAAATATTAATATTAAGAATATTATCATCTTTCCTAACAGAACGATTTAAAACGGTGCAAAATTAGAGAAATAAATTTGGGTTCATTTTGGTAAGGTATTTATGTTTCATGAAGACGAATACGTAATCTACTATTACTATAAAGATACAATTATTTATACTCATTTTGCCTAAGCAAAGCAAATAGATTTACTTGAATCTGTTAAGCAAGCCGTAAGTGGACGTCTAACGTTAGATTCCGTAACAATACCCACATAGGGATCCTGCTCCGTTTAGCAGCACGCTTTATAGTACAACATATTACAAACTAATAGTTTAAGACCATAGAAGTGCTTAGTATTCCGAGAATAATTAGACAGGCATACCACGGTGCTTATACGATGGTAGCGACATTCCAAAAGCAAGAAGAAGATTGCAGGAATGGACATGGACGAGAAATTTCGTTTCGTAATCTTCTAAATTGGTCTAAACCAATGCAATGATGCTCTTGTGGTAGGGAAAAACGTAAAAAAAAAACCTGTACCACTACAACCCGTGAACGGGTCTGGGGTTCAGCACATGTTAGAGACTGTACTCTTTCATGGACAACGGTTTCGCAAGGAGGTGACCTGTCCTAGGTCATCTCAACCGCCAGTTCCTCCCCTTATTTTGGGTACCCTAATTTTATAATACTTTGTAGAGGCTGGGTGAGCCCCAGGAGGGTCCTAGATCCTATATGATCCGTTTCCGGCTGCAAACAGATTAAATAAAAGTCTTGCCCGCAGCGGGATTTCCGGTACGGCAACTCAGTGCTCTACCACTTAGCCACTGCGCCCTAATCGCGCAAAAGGTAAAAATGATAACACGATTAAAAGGAAATACCTTAGTACACAATGACCTTTGCAATGTTTAAATGACAAAGAATGTGAACAACTATATGTCTCCTTTTTGGAGCTTAACTACTTTCATTTTGTCTCGAAGCTATCGAAAGAGATATATCAATTATTTATTTTTGGTTATGAGTAGCAAATAAAAAAATAAGAAATAGAAAAATAAACTAAAATCAAATACTTCTCAAGTACATTAGTAAATAAAAAAAAAAAAACTCTATACCACCAGAATCGATGATTGGTTTTGAGATCATTACATGTTACAAACTATTCTGTTTCTTAGGCAAAGGTTGTGCAAAGAGGTAATTTGATCCAGTTTAAGCACAACAGCTGGGTTTTTCCAACAGTTTATCGTACGCCCTTTATAGAGACTGAGTGAGCCGCAGGACAGTCAGTAGGTCCCACTGTGTCAATCAAAGGCTGATACCAGTATTCAACCTTTTTATAAAGCATTGAATATTTATATATAAGATGTTTTTGTTTTTTTCATTTTTCAATTATTTATTCCTGTTTTAGTAACAGATGTAGATTGCTTAGTGTATGAAATAAAATATTATATATAATTTGTACCACTAAAATCAACGAAGGGTCATAGCTCCAGGACATGGTAAAGTCTGTACTATTTCTTGGACAACGATTTTTGATTGATTTGTCTGAAATCACGCAACCGCCATATTCACCCCTCTCCCCCCCCCCCAAAGTAGGGTTTTATACGGCAGGGTGAGCACCAGGAAGGACGGTCTCTAGATCCCAAACAGTCCCCCCGTGGCTGTTACTAAATCAAATAGAGCTATTCCGTTCATATATATAAAATTTCAAATGGTAAATCAAATGAAAAATAAAAAACTAATTTTAAAGAAAGTATGAAAGAGGTAAGACGAAATTAATAAAAATATATTTAAAAAAATAATATATGTTTATATATTCTTTGTAATTAATAATTAATAATTACATAATTACCATTATTATCAGCATAATTTTTTTAAATGATTAAAATATTCGTACTCATATAAATGCAAGTAAGAGCAAGGGAATGTGTATCGTACGAAATGAAGAAAATGTGGATATCCGAGGCAGAGGAGAAACCTTAGTAGAGAAGACAGTCATCAGCAGGAATAGGAAGATTGATGGGGACCTTTCCAACCGGATCAGAAAGGCAAATAATGTCTACTACCAACTATGCAACATAATTGCTGGAAAGAGGGAAGTGGACAAAAATATGAAGCTGCACATTTTAGGCTATATACCTACCTACTCCTCTCCATGGAAGAAATGAGATACTTGAGGAGAGTGGCTGGCCGAACCAGAAGAACTGCGGGTTTTAGCTGTAAATGAAGCGGTTGATGAGAGGCAGTTGAAATGGTTTGGCCACCTTTGCCTAATGGAGGAAGATCAGGATCCAAGGAAGTTCTTCGAAGATAGGCCAACTGGAAGACGTCCCCGGGGCAGACCTAGGCTAACATGGATGGACCACATCTCCAAGCTGGGACAGCAAAGAGTACACGGGCTGATTGCCATGAAGGCGCTGGCCAGGGACCGGGCAAGTTCTGAGGGACCTCCGCGCTGAAAGGCACTAGGAGGAAGAAGAAGTACTCATATAAAAAGTATAGGCAATAGCTATTTCAACACATTTACAATACTGTGAATTCAACATATTTTTTATTTTAATAACCATGACCAACAATTGCTTAGTCATAAAAGTTATTTTAATCGTTCTGGGTAGTATTACACACACTTAAGTCGCAGTAATAATTTTACAAAATTAAAATTTAATTATTGGAGACTTATTTTGTTCGAATGAGAAACATGACAGCTTACAAGACAATAACTCATCCAAAGTTTCCATAAACAATGTTTCACCGAAGACGGATCATCATTAACATAAAAAACTGTAATTAACATTGAGATGGACTCCGAACACTAAGTTGAGGCACGCAACAACACCTAACCCGAGAGACTACAGTGATTTGTGTTGCCTAAGAGATAATTCTATGGTTGTACTCTCTTACCTCAGGGTCAAACCAGTCTGTATTAGGCAAGTGTCCAGTGTGGTTAGGAGCCTTTAATCTATGCAGGTGTCATTAAACAATAACGCCGTAAATCTTCAATAAAGACTATTCGTTTAACTAGTCTCCTGTTGAGGTGTGAGTGCTACTTACACTGCTATCAGATCAGTAGAGTGCGACTTTACACACAATTATTGATATTCATCTTTACAATTCCATTACCTATTTTAACGAAAGTAATTTTTGCAAAAAGAAAAGATTTTTGTATACATTTTCGAAATGTCCAATGATGGCCAGACAAAAAATGGAATTTTGTAACATCTAAGGCAAAACGATTTGGATGGTTCTAGGAATTTAGGTTTTAATGAATTTGGTATTCCGGAGGGAAACATCATGAACAGGGATGAATTCGATGAATGTTAAAAAATTATATGGTTTTTAAGACAAGAGAGAACCTCAAAAGACGAAGGGGACCTCTGATGAAAGTATGTAAGACTGAATTAGGGGATAAAGAGATACCAGGTAATCAAAGCTGGTAGGAAGACAACAGCCAGGCACAGAAAAGGTAATTAATTGTTGCAGACAATAGCTGCTCATTTTTTTGAGAAACTGGAAATTCATGTTTTAGAGTTCAAATCAAATATTCAAAAAATTGAAACATAGAACATTTAACGTATTAAAATAATACTTCAATGGAACAACTGTTTTACGGCATGATATCTTGTTGACACCTCAAAAGAATAACGGTCTCTATTGAAACCAAAAGGAAAATATGCCATTCCTGTTTGCACAATACCACGATTATATGGGTCAGAATCATGGACAATGACAAAATGATTAGCAAATAAATTACTGCCCCTAGAAATAGATATCTGGAGAAGAAGTTGTGTCATATCCAGGTTGCAGATGGTCCCAAATGAAGTGATAAGAAGTAAGTTGTGATGTAAGAAATAACTCAACATACTCAATGACATAAGTGCAAGAAGATTGCCTTGGTCCCTCAAATACCGCCCTGAGAAGAGAAGAATGTGTGGGATACCTCGAGAGCAGTGGATAGAGGAAGTGAGAGAAGATATGGCGGCTAGAGGCTTGGTAAAACATGATTGCATGTACAGAAGATATTGCGGGAAGGTGCAGTGGCGATCGGAATGTGATAAATTTAGCGAAACCTCGAAGACAAAAAATATCTTGTTTACTAAAGTCCACTTCCTTTCAAAGATCTAGGAGAGTCTTAGATGTTTATTAGTTTGCACTGGTAGGCTGTTTCTGTCTAGTTCCCAACTATTACTCTGTAGAATATCCCGCCTCTAAAAGCAACATTCCTAGAAACATAAGAAATCTACCTACTTCAAAGGTGGATATTTTAAAGTTGAATTGTTTATTTATTTCTTTAACGTCAATTTACTCTACTTTTGCTAATCGGACGATGCTACTGTGGGAACTGTAAATTTTGCCTATCCAGGAATAAGAAGGGAAGTAATAACTAAGGAGTATTTGGTAGGATCCGTTCCTACGAAGGAACTTAATCTTAATGATAAGGTATAGTTATATCTTACTTGCTTTTCACATTTATAATATTAGTAAGATTAGCAGGATATCTATAGTTTCACTCATGTTCTTACTGTTATTTTAACAATTATGATCATGTGATTTGCCTTTAATTATGTACTATAATGGATTCTCCACAGTACCTAAAATACTGTCGGGGGGTACGTGCCCCCGTGCGCCCCCTAAATCCGCGCTTGCTATAGCCTATGTGTTGAAGAGATGTATAACCTATTTTACTGTAAAGTTGTATCCAAATCCGTTCAGTAATTTTTGCGTGAAACAGAGACAAACATACAAACTTTCACATTTATAATATTAGTAAGATTGATTATTAGGGTAAATGAAAGAGCAACAGATCGGTACTAACTGTAGGTAGCAAATGGCTTAACTGTTCACAACCAATAAAACAAAACTTTAAGTTCTATCGCTGTTTCCCACCGTCTTGAGCAAGATGGTCTGTTCGATTTCCAATTAAATCAGATCGCTTCGAAGCCTATAGCCCAATTAGGGGAAACCATCTTAAGCAGAACTAAGTAACTGTATTGGATTCAATAATTGCCCAGGCTATTCATGAAATTATTGTAATCATTTAAATTTAATGTTTGTTTTACCGATTAAGTATTGACCATAATTATTTAGTATTATATTCATAAAACAAGGAAGTAGAAAGAAACCAAATCATTTCCAAGAAGAAACCAAATAAGGTTCTATCGCTCTCTCAAATTTTGATAGTTATTTATCCTCTTTTGTACATTCAAATTTTATTTTATTCAAATACGTATACATATATATATATATATATATATATATATATATATATATATATATACAATCATTACTTGTGGCGTCACCCCTTCTCTTGCAGGGACTATGGTTTCAAGGGACCAGCGGCTGGGGCAGGATCCCCGAAGCTCCATTACCAGTCTCTTTAGGGCCGATTCACCAGTGTGCTTCCCACCGACATTCAATCGGATTCAAGATAGTGGCAAATTGGTCCAGATCCATGAATTGTGGCTGTTTGGGGAAAGCTGGTGTACAAAGAACAATATAACTTATCCCGAAGCAAACCTTCCCTGGATGCATGGATTAAACCTCCGGGCGGCTATTGACATCCTGAAAAACCACACCACAATTCTCACTAGTAGTACACGATGTACGGTTATAACCTCTACGCACAGTCATTGTGATTTGCTTCCTAGTCTGACGTCCTACACGGACCGTGAGATAACGGATGAGGGGGATAATCCTTTTCAATCTCGAGAGCTAAGAGCTAACCACGCACGAAAATGCTTAACTTTGATTACCAACAAGAATGATTATATGAAGATGGATGAGACATTATCAGTAGGGGCAAGACGGTCCACAAACGTCAATATAGTTGCAGTTAAAAGGGTGAAAGAAAGGAGAAAAATAAAATCAAAACCTTGATACATATAAATATCTTACCGATGTTTTTCATTTCTAAAATGTGTTTAATAACGTACAAGAAGATTATTAAGATTTTATTTCTTTTATTTTATTGTTGGATGCTATAATTTTTTTAATATTTTATTTGAAAAGAAAAAATATGACCAGAACCGGGGTTCGAACCCGGATCTCCCACATATCCGTCGTGGTACTTAGCCACCTCAACCATCCTGGTTCCCTTCTCGGTCAGACATATCCTTTCTTTTAACTGATCCTATATCTCCCTGTTCTCGCAATTAGCGATGTATACACGGGTAGAATGTAAATTAAACATTACCTTTATTTTTATTTTTTGGATCTTGTTGACTTATGTCACTGTATATTTTTATAATTTATATCTTTTATTTTATTGTTAGATGCTATATTTTTTTAAATATTTTTAAAGATTTTATTTGAAAAGAAAATATATGGCAAGGACCAGTGAACATAACCGGGATCAGTGAAAAGAAAGGATATGTCTGACCGAGAAGCGAACCAGGATGGCTGAGGTGGCTAAGTACCACGACGGATACGTGGGACACCTGGGTTCGTGTCCCGGTCCTGGTCATATCTTTTCTATTCAAATAAAATATTTAAAAATAATAAGATTTATAATTCTCTTGAGTTTTTTAGTTCTTGTACAATCATCAATCTATTTTTCTAGACTATTTGTTTCAATAAAATCGTTTTCGATGATCTTAATGTCCTTTATCAAGACATTCTAGATGATTTTCACTCCAGAGTACCCATCAAGAAAAATTATGAGGCCACTGATACTACCCTCATAAATATTTTGTTGAGAAATCGCTTTATCAATACTGCTCTTAGCCGAACTCATGGAAAGCGGTTTTTCTCCTGGCTGGAGGAGAAGAAGAAAACCGCTCCCTGGCAGAGGTGAGCAGTATATAATGGGAAAATAGCTGTTCCAACATAATGGCCTCAGGCACAGCCACGATGATTCATTTCCAATTTATGTTCACATCCTGACCTGGTCCTTCTGATTTAGCTCCATCCTTCTATTAGGATCTTACTCGCAGGATATTATTCATGGATGACTTTCGAATTTTATGATTAATGTAGGCCTATTAATATCAGAGTGAATCCCGAAGAACTTAATGATGTTATGCAATACAAGGACTGGCCGTAGTTATAACATAACTCCATTAGAAATACAAAAGCTTAAATGATATGAAAATGGGGTCTATACCTGTTCAATCTAAAACGACCGCTCATCTCATTCTGCCTTTTCTACCTCCTTGTACCTGAGGCAGAGCCCTCTATCACTTCCTGGGTCAACTACTAGTGAGACTAAATGGCCAGGTAGGCCAGTACAGGACAAGTAGTACACCAGTACAGAAGTAGACGAGCATCATCATGGAGTAGATTACTAGCGGGAAGCCAGCAGGGGGTGGAAGGAATCCACAGCAACAGGAAAGAAGACAAGCCGACCACAGTTATGAATAAAAAATAAAACAGTAAAGTTATGTTCATTTATATCAAAATGTATTTATTTATTTATTCATACAGTCCACTAAAACATTATCAGAGGCACCATATTCGGTATGGGCCCTTAACCGTAATCATGGTCCTCCAGAGTCTAACTTAAACATGGTCCTCCGAATTCTACTTTAAACATGGTCCACCGGGCCTAGATAAATTCCAGTTTTTATTATCCAGATATATGCTACCACACAGAATAAAATTCTAAATACAATTGTGAAACAAATATAGATTGCTTGATGGTTAAATTACAGTTACGTGTGGAACATATACTCGAATAAATAATAGTCTTTATTAATTTACATATAAATGGCAGAATGTATGTAATATACTCTGTAATCTTTACCCAGATAAATATCAGTCTTTATTAATATACGGATAAATGCCAAGTCAAATCAGAGTTTTTCTTTGTATAATTTAATATAATATTCATAGTACTGTTATTTCATAAAAATATGTTTCGCTTGTATTATTTTAATTATTACTTTTATAACAATCAAAAGCATCAAGCCACCTTTTTGTAATCATAATTTCTTAAATATCATTATTGATCCATTAAAAGATGTTAAACCTGCTTTGTTTTTATAATTTTAACTATAACTTATAACAGCCATTTACTATCAATGTTGTTTTGGGATGGTTCTAAATTCCTTTTAAACCATGTCAGTATTGGCATCAATATATACCTCAATTGGTATTAACCAAATTCTCATAAGAATTTAAAGGTCATATTTACTTATAGTGTAAATAGTGGTTAGAAAGGATGTATCAGAATACTAATGAAAATTTTCAAAATTTCAAAAAACACACTCTGTACTGTGTTATTATATATATATATATATATATATATATATATATATATATATATATATAAAAATCTAGCTATCAAATTAGATCAATCTTAACTAATTATTTTAAATTATTTTTCTTTTATAATTATTTTAATGTAAATGAAAATCATGACCTCATAATTTAAATAATTTACAGTGAATATTATCAGCCACTTATATTTATAATCATATAAGTATTCACCATCACATTGTTTATATTAATTACCTGTTAGTGAATAATCAAATTTATTGTTGATCATTTGATAAAATGAAATTCTTGACCTCACATCTCATGTGATTCAAAACTGCTGAGATTTTTTCACGTTTAATTATTTAAACATTTTGTATCATTTACCTTTGGTCTAATATAAAATTTAATGTTGATGATTTTGCACAACTGATAATATTCTAGTTAAGTGACTGAAATCTGGACCCAAGACTTTCATTAGTGCATATTTATAATTAAATTAACATTTTGTTTCATATGTTTCTATCAATTAAAATTGAAAAATTATAAAACTAAATCCAATTATTTCAATGCAAATTAAAATCATGATCTCATAAATCAGTTGATTAATAATTAAATTCAGTCAATTATAATTACATAAGCATTTTCTATCATACCATTTCAAATTATTACTTTGTTAGATTTTAAAATTCACATCAATGATTCAAGAAAATGAAAATCTTAACTTAATAGCTCTCGTGATTTACAAATCAATTATTTCATGATTTTATGTATAGCTCTTTAAATGTTTGCATCAATTAACTTTGATAAAATATCAAATTAAATGTTAATATAAAAACAATTCTAGGAACAATCAATGAATCACGTGAACTCGTATTCATTATATTATTTACAGGATCAATTTTCAAAACATTTCCATCACAGGAGTTTCAAATTAACAAACATTTAAACACTATAATAAATGTTCTTCCATCACTTATGTATCAATATAAAACACTGTACATCAACAGCACATTTCACAGTCCTTATCTACCTGTAACCTATTCTCAGCTGTTTTCATAGCCTACCTGTTTTAATGGCGGGCGGCCAAAGAGGTCTCAATACCTCCGCTGCTTCTAACCAGCGTATAAAGTAGCCTGAACATGACGTCGCAACTCTAGCACGCCACTGTTCATCCTATCACCACTCTTCGGTGATCTATTTAATTATCTTTACTAATGATTAATTTTTCATTCTTTAATCAAGAGGTTTTCAATACCTCTGCTACCTCTAACCAGCGCTTAGAGTAACTTGAACTTGGCGTCGCAACCCTAGCACGTCCCTGTTTATCTTATCACCCTCCTTCGGTGATTTATTTAATTATTCTTCAATAATAATTAAATGTTTACTGATTTGTCTAGAGATTCTTCTATACATCTCCGCTACCTCTAACCTTTAGAGTAGCGAGCATGACGTCACAACATGTACGTCTTGTGTTGTGTTGTACGTCATGATTAGATTCACCATTCATTAGTGTTTTCAATCATCAGTACATTTTTTTCTATGTAATCTGTTCTTTAACCAATGAGGTTTCTCTACACCTTTCCGCTACCTCCAGCCAAAGCGTAGCGAGTGTGACGTCACATCTCCGTACGTCATGATGCTTCACCATTCTTCGGTACTTTGTTCTAATTTTCTATCTTACTGCACAATTCTTAGCTCTTGATGAATAATACAGCCTATCGGTGTTTAAAAACACCAGTATATTTTCATGCATAATTTGTTCCTTAACCAAAGAGGTTTCTCCATACCTCTCCGCTACCTCTATCCATAGCGTAGCGAGCGTGACGTCACAACATTTGTACGTCACGATCTTTTCACCATTCCTCGGTGATTTTCTCTCATTTCTATCAGTCTCTGCACTCTTTATCTGCTTGCTGTTGTCTCCTCCTCTACTCCTGTTGTTCTGCTACTCCTCCTATTATTATACCAACATCATGCGTGACTCCTCACTGGATGTAAAGACCACTTCTCTGGTCTGTGAAAACAAAATGCGCATTCTCAAGCGCAAGATCTTAGGCATCCTCTCCTCCGCGAGAGATGCTCTAAATGACTCAACAAAAATTCCTTTCTTCAAGAAAAATCTGATTTGTGCCCAAACCAACTGGAAAACGTATCAAAAGCTGTGGGATGACAGAGATTCTCTACAAGTCTATTCAGAATCACCCGACTCTTGGCCAGACGAGGCTTGGTATGCCGATTTTGATACAATCCGCAATGAACTTATGCAATGCGAAGCAGCCGCATTCAATATGCAGATCGGAGAGAATCAGCCTGAGATGTCCCACGCATCTCAAGACACAACTACCACGGCTTATAACGTCGACAAACTCTCAAGGGTCTCTTTCTCTAGAACCTCAAATAGCTCTTTCTCTTTCCACAGACTGCAATTTCCAAGTTCCTCGCAAAAATACAAGCCACTTGCGCTTGATACAACTAGCTTGAGAAAATTCAAGAAATGTTCAGATTTCAGGTGTACGACGACTCCTAACGATCTCTCATCTGATCGCCAAGTCATACCAACGACTCAAGACTCAAATGATGCCTCCTCTACGCAATGGAACAAGGTTGAGAAGAAACTGGATATTTATCAGGAACTAGAAGAACCTACTCGAGAAAGTAGATCTCAGTCAGATGGTCAGCGTCACAACCTTCAGAAAATCAATGTTCAAGGTGAAGAAGTCCAGTATACGATGTGTCCGTATCTCAAATACCCTCATACCTCTATGGAAAACCCTGATCTACAGCCAAAATATCCATACATAAAAATTCAGAATAGGGAACATAAGCCCGACAATTTCCTCGCACTCCCCCGGATCAGTATTCCTAATCACCGTCTCTTTTCTGCAACAAGCGTGTTTGATCCGCTCGCATTCTCATCCCATCTAATTCTTTTGGGAAAGATTAAGTCACCTAGAAGGTGTAGAACAAAAGTTTATTGGGATGGGCCTCGACCTCCCGAGTCTCTCAGTCAGCATATTGTCGCCCAAGACGAGATATGATTCTCATTCTCGTCAAATGCTTTTGACCACACACTCCCTACGGCTACACATTTCTACATAAACACTTTCTATTGTTATGTTATGTTGTTTTTGTTTTTTGTTCATATGGTTAATTGAAGGTTAAACACATGTTGTTAAATTTAGGTAATAAAATAATTACCTATTTGTAAAATTCCTACATCATACTGTGGATGGCAAGTGACGTATAGTTCAGTATCGCGAGTGAGTTCAGTGTAGTGCAATGCATCTCACCTAGATATTTATAAATTGACAACTGTCAATTTAGGCGGGCGGTTGTTCAATCTAAAACGACCGCTCATCTCATTCTGCCTTTTCTACCTCCTTGTACCTGAGGCAGAGCCCTCTATCACTTCCTGGGTCAACTACTAGTGAGACTAAATGGCCAGGTAGGCCAGTACAGGACAAGTAGTACACCAGTACAGAAGTAGACGAGCATCATCATGGAGTAGATTACTAGCGGGAAGCCAGCAGGGGGTGGAAGGAATCCACAGCAACAGGAAAGAAGACAAGCCGACCACAGTTATGAATAAAAAATAAAACAGTAAAGTTATGTTCATTTATATCAAAATGTATTTATTTATTTATTCATACAGTCCACTAAAACATTATCAGAGGCACCATATTCGGTATGGGCCCTTAACCGTAATCATGGTCCTCCAGAGTCTAACTTAAACATGGTCCTCCGAATTCTACTTTAAACAATACCTTTATTCTTCGCTTTGTTGGTCGAGGGAACTAATTTCAGCTTACTTTTAGCCTTATCGAAGTTTTTGCACGTTCACCTCCCTTCATATGCTTTTGTGCATCCCAATGCTAGAAGTGGAGAATAATTTTAGTAAATTTAAAACTAGTTACGACAGTACGAAAATTCTCTTAGCATTTCAATGAAAAACAAAAAAAAAAATGCTTTGATTAGCAAGAAATATACTTATATGCCCATCATTAAAACTATGATGTAGGGACATCCGGTTGGAAGAAGAACGTAGGAAGACCTAGAATTCGTCTGCTGGAAGATGTTGAAGACGACCTCTAGTGTGTCAGTGAATGGAGAAGTTTAGCTGAAGATAGGTCTGAGTGGAGGAGAATTGGTGAGGAGGGCAAGGTAGGAAAAATAACAAACTTCATGAAAGAAACTCTGAAAAGCTGAAAATATTAGTGGGAATGGAAGACGAGATTGGTTATATAAATTTATAAAAAAGTAAAAGGGCATATTAAAGAAAAATGAACATTGTGAACTAATGAAGAGGTTTTGGAAAAATAGAAGAAGAAAGGATGAAGCTGTACTATTATCAAGTTCTAGAGCTCTCCCAATGGGTAGTAATATATTAAATAAATAAAATAAAATCCATAGAGCATTCCCAGTGTCTCTAAAAAGTATATGCATAATTGTACAGTGTCCTGTAGTTTTTCTTGCCAGAAAAGAAATTTGAATTCAACATTACTAAATCGAAGTATTGAAGACCTTTAAACAATTTTGATCAAATAAGTATCTCATCTCTTATTTCATAGTAGTAGTATTTCATACATTATATATTTTTAATGAAGTATAAAAGTCAAAATATCTATAAAAGTCAAAATATTATACATCTAAATATAATAAAATTCCAGATATAAATAACTATTCATCTGGAATTTACCTTTATCCAAATTATTTGAAATATTTATTGCTTAGACTACGGCCTTAATTGGTCCTAATTTTGAAATCTAACAACATATTTTGTAATTATTTAAGGTTGCGTAGAAATTTTAACATATTTCGATTCATAAACAAGATAAGTTTTTAATGTATTTTCCGATATATTATTCCTTATAATTATAATAAATCATGATTACTATTATTATTTATGAGAGAACTCTCTTAACTAGGTAATTAACTTCGAGCGAAGGTAGCTACCATTCCTTACTGCAGTTAATTAAACTGTAGCCACCGCCTTACTCCTGAGAATACTAATTTTTGTAATAATCCCTTGATAAAGCAAGCCGAGTTTGGCAAAAGAAATTATTTTTTTCTTTTACAGCTCGCTTTAAAAAAAAAAGAACCGTGCTCAAAAAAAAAAATTATATATCTAAAAAAGACCATTCATTAATTTTATTTGTCGACAAAAGTATATACTTTTTTCATTTATATTACCTTTTTGTATTCGTTCTGGGAAATTTCTTGAATCATAGCAAAAAAATAAAATAAAAAATGAGGAAAGAAGTGAAAACTCAAAATTTTGGACCAACTCTTGTTTTTTTTTTTAAATTTCTAAATCATTTATAGTATGAATGATTTAAATTTAAATTATCTGTAATTAAACTACTATAGTTTGGTTTTTATATATACTACACACAATTCCTAAAAATAATTATATACATTTTCACGTAATTTATTTATTAATAAAAACATATGATAGTTTGCACAAGCTCAATTATTGTTTGTTTGTTCATTTAACGTCACTTTATGCTGCTATGGCTAATCGGACGATGCTACAGTGGGAGCTCTAAATTTTGCCTATCCAGGTTTTATTAGGATAGGGATTTTTAACGAGTACCTGACATCGTACAGGCTCGGGACCTCCGTTTAACGTCCCTTCCGAAGGACGGCGTAACTAAGGATTTTTTACTCCCTTAAAAAAATCCTAGGGTCACCTGCCGGGCTACGAACCCGCGATCTTGGGTTTAGTAGTTTGTTACGCTAACCACTAGACCACAGGTGACCGTCAAGCTCAATTATATAAACAAAATAAACCCTGTAAAGTCATTAAAAGAGTTATAGAAGTTTTCGCTTAAAAAACATATGCATAGTTTATAGGAGGCGTTCAGGATCAAAAGCCCAGGCTATTCATGAAATTATTGTAATCATTTAAATTTAATGTTTGTTTTACCGATTAAGTATTGACCATAATTATTTAGTATTATATTCATAAAACAAGGAAGTAGAAAGAAACCAAATCATTTCCAAGAAGAAACCAAATAAGGTTCTATCGCTCTCTCAAATTTTGATAGTTATTTATCCTCTTTTGTCCATTCAAATTTTATTTTATTCAAATACGTATACATATATATATATATATATATATATATATATATATATATATATATATATATATATATATATATATATATATACAATCATTACTTGTGGCGTCACCCCTTCTCTTGCAGGGACTATGGTTTCAAGGGACCAGCGGCTGGGGCAGGATCCCCGAAGCTCCATTACCAGTCTCTTTAGGGCCGATTCACCAGTGTGCTTCCCACCGACATTCAATCGGATTCAAGATAGTGGCAAATTGGTCCAGATCCATGAATTGTGGCTGTTTGGGGAAAGCTGGTGTACAAAGAACAATATAACTTATCCCGAAGCAAACCTTCCCTGGATGCATGGATTAAACCTCCGGGCGGCTATTGACATCCTGAAAAACCACACCACAATTCTCACTAGTAGTACACGATGTACGGTTATAACCTCTACGCACAGTCATTGTGATTTGCTTCCTAGTCTGACGTCCTACACGGACCGTGAGATAACGGATGAGGGGGATAATCCTTTTCAATCTCGAGAGCTAAGAGCTAACCACGCACGAAAATGCTTAACTTTGATTACCAACAAGAATGATTATATGAAGATGGATGAGACATTATCAGTAGGGGCAAGACGGTCCACAAACGTCAATATAGTTGCAGTTAAAAGGGTGAAAGAAAGGAGAAAAATAAAATCAAAACCTTGATACATATAAATATCTTACCGATGTTTTTCATTTCTAAAATGTGTTTAATAACGTACAAGAAGATTATTAAGATTTTATTTCTTTTATTTTATTGTTGGATGCTATAATTTTTTTAATATTTTATTTGAAAAGAAAAAATATGACCAGAACCGGGGTTCGAACCCGGATCTCCCACATATCCGTCGTGGTACTTAGCCACCTCAACCATCCTGGTTCCCTTCTCGGTCAGACATATCCTTTCTTTTAACTGATCCTATATCTCCCTGTTCTCGCAATTAGCGATGTATACACGGGTAGAATGTAAATTAAACATTACCTTTATTTTTATTTTTTGGATCTTGTTGACTTATGTCACTGTATATTTTTATAATTTATATCTTTTATTTTATTGTTAGATGCTATATTTTTTTAAATATTTTTAAAGATTTTATTTGAAAAGAAAATATATGGCAAGAACCAGTGAACATAACCGGGATCAGTGAAAAGAAAGGATATGTCTGACCGAGAAGCGAACCAGGATAGCTGAGGTGGCTAAGTACCACGACGGATACGTGGGACACCTGGGTTCGTGTCCCGGTCCTGGTCATATCTTTTCTATTCAAATAAAATATTTAAAAATAATAAGATTTATAATTCTCTTGAGTTTTTTAGTTCTTGTACAATCATCAATCTATTTTTCTAGACTATTTGTTTCAATAAAATCGTTTTCGATGATCTTAATGTCCTTTATCAAGACATTCTAGATGATTTTCACTCCAGAGTACCCATCAAGAAAAATTATGAGGCCACTGATACTACCCTCATAAATATTTGAATTCAGCATTACTAAATCGAAGTATTGAAGACCTTTAAACAATTTTGATCAAATAAGTATCTCATCTCTTATTTCATAGTAGTAGTATTTCATACATTATATATTTTTAATGAAGTATAAAAGTCAAAATATCTATAAAAGTCAAAATATTATACATCTAAATATAATAAAATTCCAGATATAAATAACTATTCATCTGGAATTTACCTTTATCCAAATTATTTGAAATATTTATTGCTTAGACTACGGCCTTAATTGGTCCTAATTTTGAAATCTAACAACATATTTTGTAATTATTTAAGGTTGCGTAGAAATTTTAACATATTTCGATTCATAAACAAGATAAGTTTTTAATGTATTTTCCGATATATTATTCCTTATAATTATAATAAATCATGATTACTATTATTATTTATGAGAGAACTCTCTTAACTAGGTAATTAACTTCGAGCGAAGGTAGCTACCATTCCTTACTGCAGTTAATTAAACTGTAGCCACCGCCTTACTCCTGAGAATACTAATTTTTGTAATAATCCCTTGATAAAGCAAGCCGAGTTTGGCAAAAGAAATTATTTTTTTCTTTTACAGCTCGCTTTAAAAAAAAAGAACCGTGCTCAAAAAAAAAAATTATATATCTAAAAAAGACCATTCATTAATTTTATTTGTCGACAAAAGTATATACTTTTTTCATTTATATTACCTTTTTGTATTCGTTCTGGGAAATTTCTTGAATCATAGCAAAAAAATAAAATAAAAAATGAGGAAAGAAGTGAAAACTCAAAATTTTGGACCAACTCTTGTTTTTTTTTTAAATTTCTAAATCATTTATAGTATGAATGATTTAAATTTAAATTATCTGTAATTAAACTACTATAGTTTGGTTTTTATATATACTACACACAATTCCTAAAAATAATTATATACATTTTCACGTAATTTATTTATTAATAAAAACATATGATAGTTTGCACAAGCTCAATTATTGTTTGTTTGTTCATTTAACGTCACTTTATGCTGCTATGGCTAATCGGACGATGCTACAGTGGGAGCTCTAAATTTTGCCTATCCAGGTTTTATTAGGATAGGGATTTTTAACGAGTACCTGACATCGTACAGGCTCGGGACCTCCGTTTAACGTCCCTTCCGAAGGACGGCGTAACTAAGGATTTTTTACTCCCTTAAAAAAATCCTAGGGTCACCTGCCGGGCTACGAACCCGCGATCTTGGGTTTAGTAGTTTGTTACGCTAACCACTAGACCACAGGTGACCGTCAAGCTCAATTATATAAACAAAATAAACCCTGTAAAGTCATTAAAAGAGTTATAGAAGTTTTCGCTTAAAAAACATATGCATAGTTTATAGGAGGCGTTCAGGATCAAAAGCGGATAAATCCACTCACTCACTCACAGACTGGCGCTACAGTCCTTGCAGGACCTGGGCCTCCTCCAACAGCTTGCTCCACTCCGCTCTATCCGAAGCAAATCTCCTCCATCTCCGCACTCCCATCTTACGCAGATCCTCTTCCACATCTTCCATCCATCTCAATCGGGGTCTCCCGCGTTTTCTCCTTCCTCCCTGATTATCGCACACCATTTTTCGAGGAAGTCTCTTCGGATCCATGCGTTCAACATGACCCAACCAGCCAAGCCTTCTCTTACTAATGATCGTGACTAAGTCTGGCTCCGCTAGCAATTCCATCAGTTCTGCATTGCTTCTCATTCTGAATTGCTCGCAATCCTTAATAGGGCCATATATAGTTCTTGATATTCTTCTTTCCCAAATTCTGAAGGAATCTTTGGCTGCTTTTGTTAGGACCCATGTTTCGCTGCAATATGTCACAACGGGGCGTATGACTGTCTTGTAAATTAATATTTTACTTTTCCGGGATAGATTCCTAAATTTCAAGACCTTCCGTAGAGCATGAAAACACTTGTTGCCCGCTGTAATTCTTGCCTTGACTTCCATCGTCATGTCGTTGTTTCTGGACAACATCCCTCCCAGATATCTGAAGGACTCGCATCCAGGGAATTCCCGGTCACCGATCTTTACTGGTCCATTCCTATATGTCCCGCTTCTCGTTGTTATCATGTATTTTGTTTTGGCATTGTTTACAACGAGGCCAAGTCTCCTTGCTGCCCCCTCAAATTCTTGCAATGCCCCCGATAAAGCTGACATTGTTCTGGCCGATATAAGCACATCGTCGGCATATGCTAGATGCTGCGTCAATCTATTGTAAATTGTGCCATTTGGGCTCGTCTTTATACATCTGATTGCTACTTCCAGAATCAGGTTGAATATCACAGGCGAGAGAGGATCTCCTTGTCTTAGTCCCTTATTTACCTTGAATTCTCCTGAAAACTTTCCCTGGATCTTTACCCTACTCCTAGCATCTTTCAGAGTCATTCTTACGAGCCTAATTAATTTCGACGGCAGTCCCAGATTCTTCAGTCCTTTGTACATTTCATTCCAATAAGTGAGGGAGATCCACGTTGAATTCATAGGACTTCTCCAGCATTTGTCGTACGGAGAACATGTGGTCCACTGTTGACCTCCCTGGCCTAAAACCACATTGGTACTCTCGCAGGATTCTTTCCGCCCACTCATTCACTCTTCTGCACAAGGCTATAGATCGAACTTTATACCCAGTATTAAGCAATGATATTGGGCGATAGTTGCTACAATCTTGCTTACAGCCTTTCTTGTATATTGGACAGATGACTGATTCTGATCACTCACGGGGCATCTTCTCTTCCATCCAGCATTCCCATATTATCTGGTAAATTTCTTCCCATAGGTTCTCTCCGGCATACTTTATTATTTCTGAATTTATGTTGTCTGGACCTGGGGATTTGTTATTTTTGAGATTCATGATTATCTCCTTAATTTCTTCCCTATCGGGAGGCACCTCTTCATCTACCTCGTCTTCTTCGCACTCCATCCTCTCTTGATATTCCATGTCATTTCTCTCTGTCACATTAAGCTCTTTAGCGAAGAAACTAGCCCATCTTTGTAGTTTCAGGTCAATGTCCCCCACAAGACATCCATTTTCATCCTTTATAAACTCAGTTCTTTGGTTATACCCCGTTTTGATTTCCTTTAGCCCTTTGTAAAACTTCCTACTCTCCACTCTTTTGTGGTTTTCTTCTAGTTTTTCTATTTTTCTTTTCTCCATTTCTCTCTTTTTTTTCCTACATAGCGACTTGGCCATCCTTCGGAGCCTTTTTTATTCCTCAACTGAGTTCCTTGTACTTCTCTGGAGAGTTTTTAATCTTGCTTGGTTTCTTAGGTTTATAGCTTCTTCACATTCGTTATCGTACCATTCATTTCTCGGTGCCTTCTTCTTTGGTGCCACTACTTTATGGACGACATTATTCATTGCTTCTTTTAAGGATTTCCATTTTTCGTCTACTGAACAATTTCCAGATAGTTTGTTCTTCGAAAATTCATCTTGAAATTCCTTTCTCATTTCTTCTCTTGCTCGCTCTTCCGTGACCAACTATTCCCACACCAAATATCCACCGGGTCCGCCTGTCTTTCACTAGTCTTTTTTAATCCACAATTTATCCTCTGTTATATTTTGCTTAAGACCAAGTAATGGTCACTGTTACAGCTTGCACCTCGGTAGCTTCTGCAGTCTAGAACAGCGGATGAATGCCTCGAGTCAATGAACACATGATCTATTTGATTCTTTGTAAGGCCATCTGGGGAGATCCACGTCTCTTTATGTATCTCCTTATGTTCAAACATTGTGCTCATTATTTTCATACCGTTGGATGTTGCAAAATTTATAAGCCTTTCACCGTTATTATTTGTAATATTGTGAAGACTGTGTTCCCCTATCGTGGGCCTGAATTCTTCTTGGTCTCCGATTACTATTTTTACATCATATTTGGGCACTGAGTTATACACCCTTTCCAGTTCACTGTAGAATTCTTCTTTTTCAGATTCATCCTTCTCTTCTGTAGGAGCATGCACGCTGATTAAGGATATGTTGGCAAATCTTCCTTTAAGCCTGACGCTACAAACTCTTTCACTAATCAATGAGTAGATTATCAAAACCTGCTTCAGAGATTTTTTTATTATAAATCCAGTTTCGTACTGGTTGGTCTTGTTCCCACTATTTATAATTATATATTTATTCAATGAGACTAGGTCACTGTCCTTCCAACGAATTTCCTGTAGTGCTGCTACATCCACTCCATACTTTTCTAATTGGGTCTCCAGATCTTTGCTGGCTCCCGCTTGCAAAAGACTTCGGACATTCCATGTTCCTACTCGCAATATTCGCCTTTTCCTCTCACTCCTTCTCCTTCTTTTTTCCTCTCTCAGTTTGCTTACAGTAAGCGCTGGTTTGGACCCCCCCCCCCGCATCCGATCGGGTCCCTCTGGGGAATGTATTTACCTGCACTTTTTCCATGAACAAAGCTGTCAGTGGTTTCTCCACTGTTGTGTTTTATAGGGTAGGGTTTTTGCCCTACGCCCAACCCTCCTGTTTTATCCGGGCTTGGGACCGGCTATGGGGTCTAGCAAGCTAACTCCATAGGCACAGCGGATAAATCCAAATTACAATAATTGACTTTTACACAGTTTTCGCTAGTATAGTCAAGCAATGATTTATGCTCCCCAAACTTTCGGTTCAGAACGGAACTAAAAGCATAAGAAATAAGAAGGTAAATTGTCGTGTTAGACAATATTGTATAGTTAAAATTAAAAAAATGAATAGTTTACCTTAAACAATTGGTTACTAATAAAACACAATTAAGTACTTACCTACCATTCTACCATTTTGAATTTTCTATAAATTTAGTTTTTTGTGTATGAATTATTTTTTGTATTAAATCCTTTTGTAATTCATGAACCATTGGAAAATAAATTATAGATTACCTAAAAAGTGAATTCATTAATTGTATATTCTTACAACAGTACTGTTTCATTTATAAATTATTTATTATTTTATATCATTCTTTAAAATTTCTTTCATCGTACAATTGGCAAAACAACTAAATTACGTTCTACCTAAAGGGTCTATTCTACCATTTTATATTCCTATTAGTTTTCCTTTTGCATTTATTTATTTTCTAAATATTTCTTCAATTTTTTATTTAATAAAAAAATGTATTTTTTGCCTTAAAAAGGACATGAAGTAATTGGAATATGGTTACCAAAAATCTTATTCCTAATATAACCCAATTATGTGCAATTTCATCATTTTATATTTTTTATAGATTTTCTTTTTCATTTATAAATTTTTTTAAACATTTCTTCAGTTTTTTATTTAATATAAAAAGGTATTGCTTACCTTAAAAAATACATAAATCAATAGCAAAAAAATTACAGTAACCAACGATCTCATCAGGGTGTCCAGAAAGAGTATTGGGGGTTGGATAGTTGAATAAAATCACAAATATAATAAATCAGGTAGGTTGTTTATGTTTTATTTACCCGCATTAAACTGCAAAATTATTTGGAAAAAAACACACTGTTAAGGAGTCGACCTTCACGCTGCTAGGAATCCTCTAATCTCTAACGCAGATTTCTAAGAACGCGTTGACACATTGTTCGTGAGATTGCTGTCATTTCTGTTGTGATATTCTGATTCGTCGGTTTGTTCTTGTATACCCTACTTTATATAGTCTAGGCTGCAATGCAAAGGCATCATCGGTCCTTATTTCAACGAAGACCAGCGCGGCGAGCTCTCACTGTAACAACTTCAAGAGATTCAAGGATATAACTCCGGAGGACCACTTGCCATACTTCTGATTTATCAATTGCTATGGTAAACGAATTTTTCCCAAACAAAGGGATTTCTCCTAGTGGCACCATTAACTGGCCTCCCAGGAGTCCCGATCTCAGTCCTATTGACTATTTTCTGTGGGGATACCTGAAACGTAGGGTATTCAAGAAGAAACCGGCGAATCAGACGCAAATGAAGCAGCATATCACAACAGAAATGACATCAATCTCACGAACAATGTGTCAACGGGTTCTTTGAAATCTACGTTTGATATTAGAGGAGTGCCAGCAGCGTGATGGTCGACACCTAGACAATATTGTTTTTTCCAAATAATTTTCCAGTTCAATGTGTCCAAATAAAACATAAACAACCTACTTGGTTTATTATATTTGTGATTTTATTCAACTATCAAACCCCCGATACTCTTTCTGGACAGCCTAGATATAATTTTTTTCATACAAAATACTTTAAAAAAATCTTGAATCGTTACAAAAAAAAAATAAAGTGTAGGTTATCAAATAAAGTTCATTACTAATATAACAGTCAAGTTTCAAACATTGTTATTGCAATAGGGAACTTGTTTGATTTGATTTTTTTTAAAGCTTAAAATGTTTTGCTTTTATTTTTTAGTTACTTTTAAGTTACAAAATAGAGGCAAAAATCTACAAAAATCTATTTGAAGCAAGACTTTATAGCTCGCTTTGTTTTAAAATTTATGAAACGTTCTAAGTTTCCGAATACAGCACTCGGTTCATATAATATACACCTTAATCGCTTTTGTTTCAGTGAATTTTCCAGCTTTTGGTCTCCTAATCTGATAGTTGGTTTAATGGATTAGTTATCTGCAAAGTGTTAGACCCTAGGAGGCATCGACTCCAGCAAATCCTCTAGGTTAGTATCTAGCCAAAGTTTCTTGCTCGTTGTTGTTCTTGCTCCAATGCTCGTAGCTAGTTTCTTATCCTGGCCGCAAATATCTAGTCCTACCCAATCCAGGATTTGTTTATTCGAGTCAGAATTAGTTAATTAACTGCACTTCAATCACAAAAGTCATATTTTTTATTCAAACTGAATGGTAAAAGGTCAGAATAAAAACTTGAAGGATGTTATCATTTAGGTTCACGGCCTAAGGCGTTAACATGGAAAATATAGCTAGTAATAATGCCAATATGATAGAAAGAGGAATAAAGCAAAACCAGGAGTGTTTCAGTTTCTATGAATAGTGATAGTTAATATTTTCCAATTGAACCTAAAGTTGTCAAAACGGTTTAGTGCTTCCACTTTAAATTTAGCAGTTCATAACTTAGAACCTTTTCTTTGTCAATGCATCAGTTGTACTTATAATGTGGGTAACTAACCAAGAAAACTACTATACAGAAATATAAAGAGAAGTATATAGAGCGAGGAGAGGACGGAGTATAGCATGGATAGTTAAGACTATAGGAAAGAGAGAAGAGCATTCAGTACGTTAGATCATTATTTATAATATTTATACACAGTTAATAGTCAAGTTCATTGCAGAAGTTCTTCTTCGTATATCCATGTAATACCATTCCTTTCGACAATAAATAGATTTTCTTCTAACAGTCCATGTCCTATGTTTACTAACTAGATGAATGAAGTTTTAATATTTCGTTTGATTTAAATGAGTGTTCATTATAACGATAGATAACAACAACGATATCCAGACTATGAAATTGAGCATACCAATTTTCATCGAGCAAGACAGGCTTTAAGAAAGAAATAGGAGCTGATTGAGATTCTAGATATTCTTATTTTTAAGCATTAATACGGAATTCATCCAGCGAAGCAAGTAGCTGTCATCTATAAGCAACTGGTGCAGATCTCTGTTGTTGGACATGTTCATGTTGTGTTCAATACAGTATTTCGATGTGTTCCAAATTTCATTTTCTCTATTGGTACTGAAGGTGAGAAATTTCAGTGTCTTCGATCATTACATCAATCAAAAATCATACAGGAACAAACTATTTAGCTCTTCTACATGATTACAATACTTCAGTACTACGGCTTCGTGATTACTCGTCTTCGTATTGCTATATCTTGAATTAAAAAAAAAAAGTATATGTTTTGTTCTTTTGTGCGTGTACCGTCGTAGTGAATGTTTATCATAGTTACCGATTTCTCGGATTAATGGGTTTTCGGAAGCTGGAGTTTTTTCGAAGTATGCTTTTGTTTGGGCTGAAACATATTGTTTTACAGTGGGAAGTTCTTGAATAAATATATATATATATATATATATATATATATATATATATATATATATATATATATTTGGGATGCCAGACTCTCACTTAGGATGGGTACTCAAATTATTATTTACATGCCTTTATCTTAATTGGGTTCCTCTCCAAAGGTCTGTTCTTGTGTTTACCAATTTACTCATCTGTTATACCTTCAATATATTATTTATAAATAAATAGTGTATCTGGGGTATGTAAGCAACAAAAGAATTACAATAAGGATCGTTTATTTATTCAGTTTCAAACGAGGTTAATGATTCAGATTTTATTATATAAAAAGGATTGCCATAAAATACATTACAGGAAATAAATTAAACTTATCTGTGGACAGGAGTAGATTGGGTTACAGGTCGGTCTTCGCTTTGCCGCTTCGGGAACTCTCCATCTTCCGCCAGATCTCTCCTCCTTGCTGTACGTCTCCCGAGTACCTCCTTCCTTCTCTGTGTCTATCTCAAGAGTGACTTCTTCAGTTTTAATTTTTTTAGTAGTTTGTCCCCCCTATTCCTCTTTCTCCACCATCTTGGACCATCGCTCCGTAAGGGGACCATAAGGGGTGTTCATAAAAGTTACCATAAGGTCGGTTATTTGTCCACATTCCCTTATATGTGTTCCGACATGACACATTTTCCCCGCTCCGCATCCCTTCCATGGTGCCGGCAATACATAGAAGTATTTTGAAGTGCCTAGTAAGTAATACCCTACCGAATTACCGATTTCATCAAAATGACCATTGCTTCAAAGAAGGGGATTGATTGCAACGGGGCTTGAAGGTAGTATTTATGCATACTTTTAATGAACATTAAGAAAATTGTACTTCATTAGCTAACCACTTCCTGAGATTTGTCTCACCTTTAATGGAGCTAGTACAAGAACCCCCTCGAGGCACTTAGCCTTCTCCATTAGCGGAGATTAATTCCTGCTATTCGAGAATAGAGATGATGGAGTGCCTCGGTCGACGGAGCCACGGAACCGGCGACTCCGGGGACATGAAGAGTACTTCTGCTTGGACATAAATGTGCACGGTTGCAGGTCACACGCCTCAAGATAGACCTGCACCGACCCACCTGCAACCGAGTGGTTTATCGCGCCAAAGAGCTCTATAAATCAGACAGCCATCCTAGGCAGGAGTATTGAGTGTCTACAGGCGTTTTCGTTTATCTCCTGACCTTATTTCTTCTGAGTTTCCTTCCAAAAAGGTAGTACCGCTGCGAATTTGATAAGATTTGATATATGAATGTACATGATATATACAATTATACGAAAGGAATGGAGTAAAAATATCGCCAAGCAAAGCTTAATGTTTGCAAAGTAGAGCGTTGTCAACGTTGCGCGAATAGATAATGATAGGGATTGGGGGTAAAAAAAATTTGGTCAGACTTCACAAAAATTATACACTATTTATTTTTAAGTATTTTTATTTTGAAGAGAAAAGATTTGCCGGGGCCAAGACAAATCTTTTCTCTTCGAAATAAAAAATACATTTAAAAATAATGAACATCAAAAGAAGAAGAGTTTAGCGGTCATCTGTGTAGTGGTTAGAATAACACCTATTATGCTCAGGATCGCGGGTTGGCAGCGCTACAGTTGGCCTAATTATAGTTTGAAGTTTGATAAAAAAAACACATGGTTATGCTGTCTTTTGGAACGGACGTAAGATTTCTATCCAATTATACCAGTATAGACAAAATTTAGGACTCCCACAGTAATATCGTCCGATTACCAATAGTACCTTAAGAATCAATAAGTTACTTTAAATTAATAAACTACCAAAAGAAAATAATTTGCTTATATCTTGACAAATTTAAAGCGGTCTTAAAGGACAATTGAGAATGCAATTTGTAAAAAGTATAAAACACCACTCATTGAATTCAAACTAGGCTACCTAATTAAGCTGTTTATCGACACACAGAATTATGTTTTTGTTTTTGTTTAATGAGAGTAGTGCAGTATGCTATTTCATGATATACTTTCAAATAAAAATAGTGAATTAATACTGATTCTTAAAACTCCATATTTCCTATTTTATGTTGTAAAAATGACATCATCTTTTTAGAGAATTGTTGAAAATGGACAGAGGACATTTTACACAACGTATTTTATTTCTGAAAACTTCAGCTTATTTTCTAGGACATCGTTAGGGCATACTGCTGTAGAGCCTAAGGGCAACTGAACTTAAATATAATACTATGTCATAATATAGTAATACCACATATTTTTTCTTGGATTAGCACTATATTGCTTGTTGTCAATCCTATCTGCTGATAGGATACTTTATGTCGGATAAGTATGTGCTAACCACGATACATAAAAATGTTGACCCATTTATAGGAATAGCATTGTGAGATGTATGTTTCAACATTGTGTGAGATATAGGAAATGATATCCCGCAAGCCCTAACAAGACGTGTCAATATGTCAAGGTAACACCGATAGGACAGGCAGGGCTAATATTAGCACCCTTTCTGTTTCTTATTTTCGTTCCCAGCTATATCTTTAGCCGCAAAGGAAGTGAGAAAAAAAAGATACCTTCGTTTCCTAGTGTAAATAAAATACTCAGTTGTGGGTTAATTTTCGGGATAGATCAGTGGTAGAGAAATGAATTGTAATGCCGAAGTTACCGGGTTCAAATCTGGCTCTGGCAGATAATTTATTTAGTCTGTTGACAACCAGGGATAGACCCTCGTGGGACTCACGCAGCTTGATCTAGGACAAATCACCTCCTTGATTCAACAGTTGTTCTAGAAACAGCACAGTCTCTAAAATATACTGGATCCAACACCCTTCATGAGTTGTAGAAGTACAAAAATTATTATCTTAGAAATCCGAGGGAAAGTATTAATTAAGTATTAAGTATGAGGAAAAAGCGTCTGTAGCATTCGATAATCTTCATCAAACAACCTGTACTACAACAAGTCATGAAGTGCATTGAGTTCGGTATATGGAAGAGACTGAACTGTTTCTAGGACAACGATTGTGCATAGAAATGAGCATGCTGATAAGCTATTTTTTTCTACCAATTAACTGTACCTATATTATAAAGCTGGGTGAGCCCCTGGAGGGTATCCAGATCCCATACAATTGCTATTAAAAGATTAAATAATTTATCTGCCAAAGCCAAATTTGAAACTCGGCTCTCTAGATGATCTACTTCTCTTCCATAATCTTCTTCAAAAGCCAGATAAAAAAAAAGTTAGGACATAATTATGAAAAATTGTTTAGCTACCCAAAACACACTATTTAAAACTGCTGCATTTGTAGTTTATAATATCAATCGTAATAAATTCTGGTAAAAAAAGCCTAAAGTATATATTTTTTTTAATAACTTTCTTGAATAATTCTTATTCTTTATTATTATTATTCAAATCCCTTGAACTCTCAACTTGTATAATTTTTATGTTGCATATCTGTAGTCCCAGTGAATAAGTAGTTAAGTTAAATTAGGTCCGAAATGAGTTTTTTCGTACTTAAGGGAGCGCTATCGTGTTAATACTGTAATGAATAAGTGAAAAAGTAAGTCATTGGCTCGAAATGTAATTATTACTTATAACACCATTCCAAGTCAAAAACTACGGCAATGCTACGATTCCGCTTCTCTCAATATAGTTAACTTTCCCTGGACTAAGTTCCACTAAATTTAGTCACCAGAGCTGCAGAATGTATATTATGAATATTAACTTTATGTTTCAGTACGTATCGTATTCCATTTGCATTCATACGGCGTAATTTTACGATAATTATTATAATGAAAACACCAAAAAGTAAATAGTAAACACTTCAGATATGAACCAGAAAAACAGTACAATTTTAAGGAGGCTGTTTAAGCAAAATTTGAATATATTGCTTCCGACAATTTGCCTCTTAGTTTGAATTCTGACAGTTCACAGTAAAATTTACATTATTATTACGTATATTGTTTATCACAATTAAACATTATTTGGAACTTTACATCTGTTTGAAATCAGTTCTCCCAACTGCTCAGCCTTGGAAGCCGCAATCGAGAGGTTGTCGATCTGCAAAGGCCTCGGGGCATTTTGCCGTCTTTCAACTGTTTGGGTCCAACCAGCTCTTTGATCTCGAGTTTTCATTATATATTTAAAGCAGTTCGACGATTGTTTAATATTCAAATCACCTGACGAATTTATTCAGAAATATGTTTATAGTTATGAATATGTCATCAGATATATTTCAATAAACAATTTTTTTTCAGGACAAATCAAAGAAATATGTGATTTTATTCGGTACTTCCTATAGCTTTTTTTTTAAAACGTTTGTTTTTATTGATTTCACTTCTTAACCAAATTATCATATATATTAATCGTCAGACGTAGAATATAGTGATCTTAAACATTATTTGCTCCTCCAAGGAGTCTGAAAAGAAGTAGGATTCGTAACAAGTGTTGAATTTATTATTTGAGTAGGTAGTTCCTCTACTTGCTTTGATGTTTGTTTGTTCATTTAACGTCAATTTTTGCAGCTATGGCTATTCGGACGATGCTACGGTGGAGCTCTCAATTTTGCCTAACCCGGTCTAATTAGGATAGGGATTTTTAACGAGTACCTGAAATCGTAAAGGCTCGGGAACCTCGTTTAACGTCCCTTTCGAAGGGCGGAGTAACTAAGGATTTTTTACTTCCTTTAAAAAATCCTAGGGCCACGTGCCGGGATACGAACCCGCGATACTTGCTTGATCTTATGCCATTAACTATCGTTCGCTAATCTTGTTGTATTATTACAATACAGTTTTGTACTACCCGACTCCCACAGGGCGGGATTATATCGCCAACGCTCTGCAGTATACATTCTGCAGTATATACCGAATATATTCAAAGAACAAAAATCTCTATTTTCAGATGATACAGCATTTTATACTTCCAGTTATAGAACAGACACAATTACAAATAGACTGACACAGCTCTAAAAAAATAGAGAGATTCTACAATAAATGGAAAATTAAAATAAATCAGGATAAAACCCAAGCTATATTATTGACAAAGAGACGACCGGATAATTGAAGATACTTCTGTATCTTGGGCAATGCATATTAAATACTTAGGTCTTAACATGGACAAAAGATTAACTTTTATCTTCCACACTGATTACGTTTGCAACAAAGCTAACAGAGCTCTTTGTACTATATATCCTTACTTTAATAGAAATTCTAAATTAAGCACAGATAATAAGTTATTATTGTATAAAGCCTGCTTACGACCTATACTAACATACGCATGCCCAATATTTAGTTACATGTCTAAAACAAATTACAAAAAATTACAAATATTCCAAAACGAATGTCTTAGAATTGCTGGAAATTATGTATATCACACTAAAGTTAAAATTTTGCATACAGAATTAACTATACCTTACATTAATATATTTATCAAAAAAACTATGTAAACATTTTTTTTAAGTGTAAAAACAATAAAAACCCGCTAAAATATTGGGAACTATACAAAAAATAGTACAAAGCGTTATGTACATAAACGAACCAAACATTTATTATTGTTGGATACCAATTTCTTTCAATTCATTGATATTGTTATATATATGTACATAAGTTACTATGAATGTATAGTTATAATTTTTGTTTATTTTATTATTATTAATTTTTTTCTCTCTCTCTGTTGGAAGTTTTTTATACATTTTTCATTCATTGTAAATTATGATTCTCCACAGATATATTTAAATTTGTACAATTGTGTTTAATTTGAGACTGGTCTATTGGTACAGCATTTTTATTTGGTGAAATGTAGCAAATTATACAAGAAATAAATAAACAATACAGTTGTAAATTTCGATAAATGAATTAAAAAAGAAAGTGATTTTCGTTATAAAGTGCTATTTAATAAGTATAACTGAAGAATCAATTGTTTAATGTACTAATTTTTTTTCCTCGAGTTGTCCAATTTAACCAAAATTTTAGTGACATGTGATTTTTTTTTAATTAACAGATGGATTAAAAAGTACGTCTAAAATACTTGGTTAATTGGGTTATATTTTCTGGACTTTAACAACATTCTAAAGTTAGGATCTTACATGTCAAATGATACAATGTATGAACATATTTATGATGTTTCAAAGATTTACGATCAACGGCATGTTGGATACAGTGGTTTACACAATTAAAATTATTTTAGGGATAATTACCAAACTTCTAGAAAAAAACATAGGTAATAGAAATCGTATAAGGAATGCAAGAGATATTTAAGAAATATCGGATAGTGTAACTAAACATTAGAGTTGATAATCAAAAATACTCATACATAATAAATAGTGTATCATATTTAAAAATACTATTTACCAATCTAAAATACAAAGAATCAGAAAGTGGTGGTGCTTTTAAATATACTGACATTTATTTCTTCTATCAAAAATACTGCATTGGTATTATTTCTGTTGCATAAAAATGTATCGTAAAAAAATCTGTTAAAAAAAAATTCAGTCAGTGTTAACCGCGATCATTCAATATTAAGGATTCCCTTTTCAAGAATCAATAAACCAAGAAAGGAATTGATAGAGCTATAAAATAAAATAAGTTGTAAAGAAGAACGAATGGCCAATTTATCTTAATAAGAAACTAAAAAAATAGGGAAAAAAATCAGCGAGCCATCCTTAAATTTTTTATATCTCGCGAATAAGTTATCGAGGTGACACCTGAAAACTAAAGATTTATGCATTTAAAAAAAATCATATAAAAAATAAATAGATTCAACATCATGTAAACTGGTTTTTCGGACATAATTTATTACCGATCAACCAATAAAGGAGAGAGAGAAAAAATGACGACAAGAGAGAAAATCACTTTATTATCGAATAAATAAAATTTGTATTCCTCGCCGTTTACCGATTCGGAATATGTCATGTATACTCCAGCGTGGCTCTACGGTGAACTGACTATAGAACGTTTCCAGCGAAGCTATTATGCAGAGCCTTGGGATCGTTAAAAGTTGGGGGCGTAAAAGAAGAAGAAACTGCAGAGAGTTGTTTGCTTTTTTAAGGCCGATCCGATTTATAGATGTACACAAAGTTGTTATGTACCGTAAAGTAAAATCTGCGTCGAAAACTACAATAAAGTGTCGGAAAAACGTTAAATTAAAATGCATTATTTAATCGTATACTTTTTTTTTTATAACTTAATTGTTTATTATTTTGTTTTTTCAAACTATAACGATGTTTATGTATCTTAAGTTAAGTAAAAAAAAATCTATGTATACAGGGTGATTTAGGGTTAAGTATACAAACTGAAAATTCTAACTAAGAACCTCAAAACCAGAAAAAAAAGTCCTATGTATGTCCGCAGATTAGGAGATATTCACAGCTAAATATTTCAATTGCTATGAGCTATTTAGATATAGTAAATGAATAAGACTATTTTATTTGTTCCAACTAAGGACATGCAAACATTAACATTCACACTAAATGTTGTTCAAAGTGATTTCCTTAAGCGTTAAGACAGGCTAGGCATCTTTCATCAACAGTAGCAGTAGCAGATCGGCACTTTATATTTGTTATGGTTCAACAAGATTCAATCATCTTTCTTCGTAAAGAATTAATGCCATTGAGCGGCCTTGCATAAGCTTTTTGTTTGATGTCACCCAAAACAAAAAAATCCAGTGGTGTCAGGTCTGGAGAAGGTGCAGGCTAAGAAATAAAATAATTAAAATAAATTTGTGGCAAATAAGCTAGATTTAGGATAAAATTTATAACAAACGTCTAAAGGTATTCGAAAATAAGGTTTTGCGTAGAATACTCGGTCAGGCGAATGACGATACCACGAGGGAATTTAGGAGGTTACACAAATGGCCTAAGGGTTGACCGAGGTGTATGTGGGAGGATTGGGAAAAGAGTGATCTAACGGATTATGGTTTAGGTAGCCAAGTGGTGGGATCTATAAAGATGTTAGTGATCCGAGATGGGTGGTATCGGCATGGTTCGCTAAATCTTTTTGTTATTATTTATAAGTTAACATTCGGTAGTAAATCATTATTTCTATTTTTTAAATACATTGAAAACAAAATATGTTACCAATAGTATTTTTACATACATCTGAACCCTTTCATGTCCAAAGTGTCAAAATAAAATTTAAAAAATATCTCCTGTGACCTTTTCTGTTAAAAATGACCTTGGTAGTCATTAATTTATTTTTTCAATTTGTTGCACCATTTTTTAAAAAAAATAATCCAATAATCCGACCAAACTTAGTTAGAAAGATTAGCTTGCCTGTGCTGCAATCTGTGGCGTATTCTGCAACTATTCATGTAGAATACTGGCTACACTGAGCATTAAAACGCTAAGAGGAGTACATAATAGATGTACAATAGGCATGAAAGGGTCAATGATGTTTCATAAAAACATACACAGATTCGGTCATAACTTTATGAATAATTTATCAAAAAACACAAAGAAGTAACAATCTTTTTAATCGTTTATGCAATATTATCTATATGGTTTAATTAAAAATTGTTTATCGATATGAATAAATGCTATTACAAATGAGAGTAATATTCGTATCTTGATATTTTGTCTTCACCGTACGAATGCGCAGGATTAGTTGTAGGAATTTTTATGACGAATAATTATATGTGAAATATAAAACAATCATTTCTAGCGTTTAATGGGTATGCTAATTAATGTGGCCTAGGGAATGTGTTTTAAGTGTAAGAATTTTACAACCCTTTCACTGTTGCTATCGATAAATAATTATGAGATAAATAAAACAGTGTTTTTAGATTTAAATGAAACTGTTTGAATCATGCATAATATGACTGGTAAGATAAATATGAAACACTGATAAGATAAATATGAAATGTGCAAAAGTAAATTATGCACAAACAAAACTCTAAACAAAAAATATCGAAACAATGTGGAGTATGACAAGTATAGAACTTGCTTAAACATGCCTTTTGTTTGTCTCCGGATTGTTCGATGGAAAACAAGAGGTTAGGCCTGTTTGTGCTTGACTTGGCTAAAATTTACAGTCTGTTTGCCAGAGTCAACTAAGTTGGTCTCAGCTATATATATATATATATATATATATATATATATATATATATATATATATATATATATATATATATATATATGTATATATATATATATATATATATATATATATATATATATATATATACATAACGGTTCAACACAAACATAATAAAGAAAAAAATAACAAATGAATAAATTAAACGAACGATGATGATAACGAATAACATTCCATATTTTGTTCCAACTAATATTTTTACTTTAAATCTGAAACGAAATAGACTGAGAGGCCGGTTAAAAAAAAAAAGTAATTATAATAAAAACATTAAATTTTTATTTATAACTTTTATAAACAAGAATTGAACAGTTGAACAGGATTGTTCAATTAAATCATAATTATTGTATAATTTTATAAGTAAAACTACAAATTTAATTGATACAAAAATATTTTTACATATATTCAATATCAAAAAATTGAAATAATTTTTCAAGCTTGCATAGGTCTATATTGATATAACAATAAATTATAAATAAACTCATCGACCTATCTTATGAAAATAGGACATGCCATTCCATAAGCTACGATAAAAAATAACCCAGTGTTTATCTGGTCGATTTTTAATGGCAGCGATCCAAACGTCCGTGTACAATAAAACATAAGAGAGATGTAGAAATATAATTAATGATCGTCGGAAACTGAAGAGCAAAGGCGTCCTAAAGTTATTCTTGTGATCTACCAGCTGATTAGCTGAAGAGAAAACATAAAAAACAATGAATCAATACTTCCTTGACTAGTTTAACAATAGGAAACTTTTTAAGAAGAAAAGAAACTGGACGCTACAACTATGAAGTGTTCTGGTTCAATAAGTGGTAGATATTGTGCTATTGCTTGGACAGAAGTTGCGCAAGCATCACTGTTCTTACACTGAGGGATAATGGCTAGCATGTGAGCCTTCTGTGCCTAAGATCCGCAGCACGACATCTTTCGGAGGAGTCGTAAAATGGTCTCAAGCTTGTGCTGTGTCAGGTATTCGTTAAAGATCCATACCCTAATTATGTTTGGATAGCCAAATGTCACTTTGATATCGTCCGATTATCCATAGCAGCTTAAAGTAACGTTAAACAGAGCAAATAATTATCAGACAGCTCCAGTGACTAAACATTTAAAATATAATTTTTTCTATGTGGAAGAAAGTGGTCCGGGTAGAGGTCAATGAATTTCTCTTAGGATTGGAGAAAAGTTTATTAAGTAGCCAACGTTTCGACCTACTTTGTAGGTCTTCTTCAGGGCTATATGCAAAATACAGACAATAGAGAATTAAAAAGTGGTACAAAATGTTTTTAAACATAGTAAATATAAATAAACAAAAGTATGGAGAATGCAGGCAATTAAAAATTAAAAAATGATAAAAATAAAAATTTAACAGCATGGTAAATATAAAGTTTAAAATGTATGAGTGTTTAATTTATAATATTTTATGCATTCAATATAGTATTACAAGCTTCTAAATTTCAGTATTATATTTGTCTTATTTCATTTCATTTTATAAATTATAATAAAATGTTGAATGGTACTTCATTGGATTATAATAGTTACCAACTTGATTTTAGGGATAACTACACTTTTTTTTTATTAATTTTTTTTGGAAAAGATTAAATAATTTTTTTTAAAAATAAGTTGTTAATGTATCTGGATAGGCCATATTGTGAACTGTCAATGTATCATCGTCCAATGAACCAGTTTCAAACAAAGGGTTACAGAGGAGCCCAATATCCTTTACACAATATCCTATCCCAGTCCCTCTTTTTTTTTAATAATAAAAGAATACTTTTAGTTACAGATAAGTGATGGAGTATTAAGACGTTTATCTAGACTCGATAAGTTCGCGTGCGTTCGTATCTGCTCACTTTGTTTACCATAACGGAATCAAAACATTCAATTAAGACTTAGACATATAATTAACTGTATGGGAAGATAAAGTGGGAGCTGGGGGCCGGGGGCTATTAACGGTCAGATTGAAAGTAATAAATAAACTCCTGAGTCCAGCGGCAACACAGCCTCCCACACCGCATCGCACAGCAGCATACGACAGCGCAGCACAGCTAGCCTAGATGTGTAATGCGAAGTCCTAAAATAGCCAAGCCGATAAGACATCTGAGAGCGGTAGAGATCTGATGATAGCAGTAAACGGCATAGCTCCAGGTATAACTCATTCTCTGTAGAAACTCCCACGGTTAGTGAGGATTACTCGCACTGCGTTATTACATCCTTAATACCTCTATAATTATCTGAAAAATAGCGAATTTCAAAAACCTTTTAAATTAAACTATTCAAAAACCTGATAACTGCACATCTCTAAAGCTTTCATTTTGTAAACGCTAAAATACAATATTAAGGGTAATTTTTGGAATCACCTGTAATGTGACTATAAGTTTAGTTGGTATAGTGGTTAGCGTAAAAACCGTCTATAATCATTTGTATTGGCGGCCCGACACTAAATTCTACGGTTTTTAAAGGAAGTGAGAAGTCCTTGGTTATGCCGTCCTTCGGAAAGGACATAAAGAGGGGATCCCAAGCTAGGGCGGTGACAGATACTCGTTAAAGATTCCTGTCCAGATTATAGCCGGATATGCAAAGTTTGTAATACCATCATCATCAAAATTCTATCTTGAACCACCTATGCAGTGTGAGGAAGATTCTTTACTACCTTCTGCAGTTCAGTCTGTTTTCCACCAATCAACCACTACCTTACAATAAACTTCTCAAAATATTACTAATATTTTAGATATCATAGATCACATGAATGAGTTAGCAAGGAAATAAATAGATTTTATGAAAGCACAAGTAAAAATTTATTATTTCGAGACCGTCATGGATAGGAAGCAATTTATATTTAATTAAGAAAAACACAAGTCTTTGCACCATAACTATATTCCATACTCATCTATTTAACCCATTCAAGAACTTGTTCATCCTCGAGAGATATGAAAAATTAAAAAAAAGGTAAATTTTTTTCATTCCTATAAAATATAATGAAAAGATAAACTTCAACACAGAAACCTCTCAGTAATTTTCTTTGGTTATTTCAAATTTAAAATCTGAAGTCCTACAGTAGCAGTCCTAGTTATTCTTGGATTGGCAAAAATTAGGAATCCCATAGTAGCATTGTCGCATTAGCCATATCAGCATTTTTATTTTGAAGAGAAAAGATTTGTACAGGCAGAGATTCAAACCTGGGTCGCTCGCGTATCTAGCACGGTGCTCTAACCAACTGAGCTAACCTGGCTAGTAACACGGCAAGACAAATCCATTCTCTTGGTTAGAGCACCACGCTAGACGCGGGCAATCCGTGCTCGAATCCCGGCCTGGACAAAACTTCTCTCTTCTAATAAATATATCTCTTCTAATAAATATATCTATCTTATAAATAAAGAATTATTTTGATGGAATTGTCTTTGACGGCATATATCACGTCTTATTTCCATAGAAAGGAATCAGTCGCAGGTTAACAAGCTAGAGCAGGTGATGGAATAACTAGATTCGTGACACGTCAACCAT
Source organism: Arma custos (assembly GCA_037127475.1). Classification (NCBI taxonomy): domain Eukaryota; kingdom Metazoa; phylum Arthropoda; class Insecta; order Hemiptera; family Pentatomidae; genus Arma; species Arma custos. The sequence goes on along the minus strand of CM073762.1, from coordinate 51,673,873 downwards.
TGTTTTGTTAAGTACATGTTAGTTGACGGTTGAATCAAAGATAGTTCACAATCCCCTTCGAATAGGATATTCCAACTCGTGACTCAAAGAAGACCTGAACTACTTAACATATCCTCTATCGGATTTATCTACGCAGGTAGATAATTGAATTCATGAACTATTCCCACTAACAGTTTGCACGATCAACCGTTCTCGATGTCACATATGGATCAGTTGCCGGCTAAGTCCAGGGTGGTCAGGATCTGTGCTTCAAAATAGGCTAAAAGTATACACTAGTATTTATATTTGTGTATGTAAAGGAGATAGTTGGGGGGTGCAGTCAATAAGTACACAGAATAAGTGATGAACTTATATTATGTGCCGACGTTTCGACCTACAGTGTAGGTCATCTTCAGGGCGATTATCAGAAGATCATAAGATCTCAGAAGATGGCAAATATTTATATTTGTATTTAGATTTACAGCGAAGAACACGGACTTTAAATGCCAAAAAGACTAAGCTTATGGTCATATCAAAGAAACCTCAAGCCAATTTAAGTCTTCATCCAGAAAACTGTTTAAATCATATTAAACGAAGGATAGAGTACAGATGTCTACATATTTGAGAACCGTGATCGATCTAGAGAATGGCTGCTCGGAAGAACTCAGAATACTAATCAAACAACCAAGTTCTACCTTTATGAAGATAAAGAGAGTATTTTGTAGCAGCGACCTCAGTTTAGGCTTGAAATAATGATTGCTAAGATGCTATGTGTTTTCGGTGCTTTCTAACACGGTATAATATTGCATTCTAAAGAAAACAAAGTTACAAAGATACAAAAGTTTGAGATGTAGTTAAACAGAAGGATTCTGAAAATAAGGTGGATGGACTGAGTTACAAACCAGAAAAATGATTGTTGAAAAGTTCATTTCTTAACGTTATGAATTAAATACATCCTGAGTTACATTCTGTTCTCCATAAACTCACTATTCTTATTTTCGATAATATAAATAAGGAAACCAATGAAAAGTTAAAACTTGTTTTGAATTAACTCTAACCGATAGCAGAACTTATACAGAATTTACATTTATATTTTATAATATGTTCGTAATTGTATTTATTAGTATGCCTTTATGTGGATTTTATGACCTACAGGTAGAAATATAGAGGGCTAGAGAGAGAGACATATAGAGAAAAATAGAGAGAGAATATATAAATCGCATAGATGAAATGACCAATACAGCTAATTTGACTGATCTTTGCTAGTTATCGGGATATCTAGGAGACAAGAGAAGAAAAAGAGCAAGTATCCGGTGAGAGGCACAGAGCCACTCAGAAGATGAGTGTATAAATCTATAGCAGATTGGGAGGTTCCTTGGAGCGGTGCCAGCGCACCCCCTCTAAATCTCTTCTCCCAACCCCGCTCGATCCTTAACCTAGTCCCGTTTAATCTCAATATCCACCCTGTCTTACCTTATGCTTCTTGTAGAAGTTAATGAGTTCGTTTTAAGCTCTATTTTGTACAGCGGTAGAAGTACCCGTCCGAAAAAATCTTGCTTAAAAAATAAATATTATGACTTCAATTAGAGTTAAACCCACGAGGTCATAGACTCAATCTAAACTGGAATGAACTTCATTTCAAACAATGATCATGAGATATTATAAAAAATATTAACTACTGCACTTGTTAAGAAGAAGCGTTATGAAATGTGATAGAGGTATGCATGCACACATGATAACCTATAGAGTTTAATGTTGAAATTCGGTATATTATACAAGATTTTATACTTATATTCTATATAAGTATTTCGGTATTATCAGATCAGTTATAAAACAGGGTTGAGTTTTACTTATCATTAAAAGTAGTGAAGTATGTGGACAAGATTATCTCTCAAGATCCTTGCCACTAACCAGGGATCACCACGTAGGTGCCTTAAATCAAAGGGTTTCGCTTACCAAGATCACAGACAGTGATACCACACTAATAAGCATAAGCTTATACAGTAGTGAAAAAAAATCATATAGTTACTGTGGGAAGAGAGAATGTATTAGTTAAGGTTTATTATATCATAACGCAACTTTAATGAAACTAGTTTGGAGTAAAAATCGGGTATTATCCTGGGTCGTTTCTTGATCTCAACAAGAAACAATAAGACAATATTTCTGTCCGAATTCATATTTATTGTCAAATTATTTTAACGGCTAGTGTAAATAGTTTAATTCGATCTTTTACTACAATAATAACATTCTGTCTAAATAAAAAATGCTATTTTGTGCTATTGTACTATGCAATATCTGCATTAAAATATTATGCAGTTTATACATATACCTTAACGCATAATACATGTGAACTGATTTTAGACTCTATGCTCTAATGAAGATCATCTTACCCGTTCGTCGATGAGGGAAGAGGGCTTTTTCTGCACCCCTTAGTCTGATTGTCTACCAAGAAAAAACCTTAATAGTTGTTAGTAGACGATACAACGAAACTAGTTCATGGAGATAGTCCGGTTCTCCTTAGTAAATCAGCCCTATTTATCTCAGTTGAGGTCGAAATGTTCATCAAGTGCTCCTGTACTTCCATAAGCTGTCATAAATCGAGCCACTAATTCTCATTGGCAACCTCTTTCCATAGAATATCCTGGGTAAAAAGAAAGTACTTTGAACCACCGCAAGCATATGCTGGAAGTAGTTACTCACACAAGTATATGAATTGCAGAGGTTTTTGAACTTATTTGCCTGTTGGAGTTAACGCCCACCACACAATGTCAAATAGCAGCATACATAAATACCATACATAGTGAAATACGACATCCATACTTTATGCAACATAACACGAATCAGGGGATATGGAGTTCCCTTCCTTCTAGTATAGTCCTTATTTTATACTGTTATTGAATAAATGTGAAATTATTTAGTTTTGTTTCGTTTTCATGAAGTAAAATTTTATCAGATGAAGTGGAAGATGTGGAAATTCTAGAATACATAAAAAAAAATAATAACCTAATTTAAATTCCATCCATCATATCAATAAAAAGAGAATTCGCTAATTAGGGAGAAGGATTGGTTTCTTCATGAAGCTCAAAATAATGACCACCATAGAAGGTTGGCAGGTATATAAACTCACTCGGGTTTTCTTTACCTCCGGGGGAGGGGGAGGGGGGATAGACGGCATGAGAAAAATGCGGCTTCCTTCTGCAAGAGCCGGAGGTGCAGTAAGGAACAGTTATAACGAACAAAAAGTCCCTCGAAATAATGAACAGGAACCATTAATTGCTAACCATAGGACAAAGAAGCCCTCGTACCAGAGGAGCAATGGTGCCATGAAATATTCAGTACCTCCGCTGCAAGAAGTGAGACCTTAATTTATCCTCCCGGCATTTAAGGCTAATAGGGATGCAGCCAAAAAAGTATCTCTTTTTGGGGGTGGACCACCAAGTCTTTCTGTCTCTCTCTCTCTCTCTCTCTCTCTCTCTCTCTCTCTCTCTCTCACACACACACACTCTCTCTCTCTATCTCTTTCTCAATATCTCTCACTCTCTCTATAAATATCTCCGTCTCTCTCTTTCTCTTTCTCTCTAACCAGGGGTGAATAGATATCATCAAAGCTATTATTCAATGCTAGCTTAGAAGGTGGAATATTAAAGTTAGTTCAGTTCATTAAGCCACAGAAAAATGAATAAACTTGATTACATTGGAAGAATTTCATTTTTATTTTTTTATAGATTTACTTGGAAGCTCAGTGGGTAGAGCGCTGAGGTGCTATGCTGAAGGTCAAATAAGGCTTTGATAGATAAATTATTTAATCTGTCAAGAGTCTTGGACGGATGATCTCTGTGGGATCTTAAGACCCTCCAGGGATACACACAGCCTCATTAAATAGTGAAGTAGTACAGTTTTTTTTTTAAAATCATTTTCATAACTTCTCTTAGAGTGTATTCTTTGGTGGATGCCCTTTATACAGGTGTTTATTATGCTTATTTTCGTATGTACAACAGAATTCATTCATGATATCTAAAAATAATATCTATCACAATTGTTTAGGCTGTATAGTTGCCTATAAAACCTAAACAAATGTGTTGCTTTTTCATTTAATTTTTGACACGTGTAAAAAATTAATAAAACAACAAAGGACAACCGCAATGGAATACCTTTTAAACCATATTAATTATGTTCAAAACATTAATTGACTAAGGTAGTTCAATATTCTGATAAAAGGTCTTACTTTGTATGTGGGTGAGTATAATATATAATATTTATATGCACTATCTAAGGTAGATGATTAAACTAAATACTTGTTTGTATAAATATAGAATAAAAAAAAGAAGTAATTGCTACAAAGAAATATATATCAATGTACGAAGAAAATGTTTTAAAACATATATTGAATTTTAGGAGTTCAGTTATCTATACATATATACATAAATTTCTCTCCTATTTTTTAAAACACATTAATAAACCCTGAAGGTGAATTTTCAGAAAATAAAAAGTCATCTATAACACAAAAGAAGAAATATAAAAACCGTCTCATTAAATATGATCTGATATAAATATACCATTATTAATGATATATACTTATCAGTATAGTCAAATAAACGTATCAGAAACATCAGACTTTTAATTATAAAACGAGAATCCTGTTCCAAAGCGTGCTCGATAGAGACACCGATACCAATCCAGTTTCATTTCGTATATCGGCCAATTCATTTTCCCGACCCCTAAACAAATCTTATTTAGTTCCTAATCTATGGCATAAAACGAATTTAAGTTTTCTGGAGCCGTTTTCTGAGCCGGGGAGAGGGCGCAATCTGCCTAATAGTCTTTCCGTTGGCCGATAAGGAGTCTTTAATAAATAATCCTCCAACGTACCGAAATTAATAGGACCACACTAGGGATTTTTTTTTCGGTTCCTTAAATGGCTTAAAAAAAGATGAAACCGTTCGGCCGTGCTAAACGTATCCTAATACCACTTAAAAAAAGATAAGCTGGATCATAACATTATGGAGGAACATATAAATATATACATAACGATAGAGATTGAAATTTTTTATCTTGTTCCTAGTTGCTGATCCATTATTGAAATAAAATCGAGATGGGTATTTCTGTTTTGAATGTAACATTTTTTATTATTATTTTTTTAATTTGTGTAATTACACTTTTTTTTTTATTTAATTTATTTATACTATTAATTTATTTTTTGGGGAGTGGAGTTAGTGGTAGAACGCTGAGTAAACATGCCTGAGTTCAAATCTCTTTTATTTAATCTGTTAGCCGGCTAACAGGCTGGTGCTCACCAAGCCTCAATAAAGTGGGTACTGAAAATAAGGAAGGGGAATCTTGCGGTTGAGCGTGATCTAGGACAAATCACCTCCCTGCACAACCGTTGTTCAAGAACCACTACAGTTTCTATTATGTACTGAACCCCGAACCATTCACGGATCGTACTGTTACAGATTTTTTTTTAGTACTATTATTTGACTTTATTGTAAAAATTAAAATCCGAGAGGAATTCGCTACAACTTCAAAATATTGTGATTGATAATCAAATTTCAAATTTTCTAAAAATTCAAATCTGAATCAGATAGCCTATAGATTAGTAACCCAGTATTAGGTACCCTTCTCCACCAGTATTATGCCATTTTTTTAACAATGTTATATAAAGTACATAATGTACTTTTACAATACATAAAATTATATATCCATAATAGGTAATCTGAGGTTAGCAATGAATCAACATGGTTAGGGCTTTGTGTTTATCATGTTATCCAATGATTCATATTTTCGGCAGTTAGATGAATCCAGCGGTCAATTAATTTGATATTAAATGATAGGAATATGATAAAAATAATCATACATACATACATAGCTGGCTCTACATCCCATCATCGAGACTGGGCCTCCTCTCAGTAAAATTATCAATTAGATATAAATATCCAGCAACATTTATAATATGAATTCCTATCCTCATGTTCTTATCAAAGAAATAATTTTTCCATAAAAGAAAGATGGGTTTACTTTTATCAGCCCTTTGGCCATTTATTCCATCTCTTATCTTTTGTCCTATCCATCATCAAAGGGAATCCTTTAATTTTTAGGTAATAAAATGAAATTATATTTTTCTTTCAATATACGCCTGGAATAAATCACTCCGATTTATAAAGAAGATATATAAAGAAATTTGATTTAATAAAAAGGTTACCATACATTTATAATTATGATTATAAGTAAAAAATTGAATTTTATTAAAATACTTATTTATTATGACTTTGCCTTCATTCAAAAATTAGTTGTAATTAAAAAGTCTATAAAAATAAAGAACGGAGCCATGTTGCTCAGTGGTAGAGGGTAGACTTGCCGTACGAAGGTCCTGGGTTCAAATCTCACTGCAGCCAGATTTTATTTAATGTATTAGTGGCCGGGATCTAGGACCCTACGGGGCTCACTCAGCCTAAAAAATTATTTCTTTTTAAATACAATAATAATAAGGCTTAGCGAACACGAAGGCTCGATGCCAAAACCACCAATCTCAGCTTACAAACTTCTGTCCACGGACCATTACCCAAACCCAAATCCGCCAAATCACTCTTAACGCAATCCTCCCATCTACACCTAAATCTACCCCTCAGACGCTTCCCAGTCGGCAAAACGCATATTATTATCTTAGGAATTCGTTGTTACTAAGCCTAGCAACGTTACATGCCCATCTTAATCTTCGTGACGCTGTCACCTGAGTGATATTTACTGAATGCATGCTTCGCGATTCCGCGTTGTGTATTCTCCTATATTTCCCAATGGTCTCATCCTTTTTGGGGCCAAACATTCTACGTAACACCTTATTTTTGAATACAAGAAGACGTTGTTCATCCTTATGGGTTAGCGGCCAAGTTTCACATCGGATGATGACGAGTTGGAAGCATGATGATTTTATAAATTCTTATTTATGTTAAGTTTTTAAAAACATTTTATAAAATTCATAATGCTGATATTATATATAAAATGTTATATGTCCATACCGCGGTTAATAATCAATCAGACAATAAGGACTAATCAATAAATAATACTTAAAATATTTGGCACCGAGGAAAATTAGTGATTAGTAAACATTTCTGACTACCGATGTATTTGGTTATTTCTCGACTACATTCAGTAATGAAAAATAGAATTCAAAATTAATACCAGTAGTAAAAAAATATATATATATATATATATATATCTCGAAATACCATCAGAACGATTTGTTTTCTCAAAATAAAGTTTTAACAGATCGGCATTCCCGGCAATCTATAAAACCTGGAGAAAAACTGACTCAAATTAAGTCACCAATGAAAAAGGGATTTTTCAAATCGAAACTGACAATATAAGATCAGATAAGGTCACATATTTTTTTCCAAAAGTTGTGAGCTCTTCTGGTCCTGGCTAGTAATTACTGAGCCATTACTAAACTTGTAAATTAACCAAGAGAAAAAAAATAGGGAAAAGATTCCAGAGGCGGACGATATAAGTTAGAACAAATAATTACAGGCCCCCGCGGGATTAGGTTGTCCAGCCAGCTCTTCCATATTAGGTCATTCTCCAGTCCTACCGTTCCAGCTACCGTTTCTCTTGTCCAGAAGAATCATTCAACCATAAATTAGGATTTTAATAAATAATATTCAGATCGTATTAACCGATTACCGACTTGCATGACCGTTAAGAAATACAATTATTTAAAATCACAAATAAATTTCAATTAGAAAAATCTTTTCATACTACCTCCTTAGTTAGTTTCATTAAATTACTACAAAATAAAACATGCATTAAAAAAAAATTCTATACCAATACAAATCATGAAGTGTCTTGGATACACTACTAGGCAGGGTCTGTACTTTTTACTGTTTCTAGGAAAACTGTAAAGCGGGGAGGCGCTTTGTCCGAGATCACGCTCCAGATTTTCCAAGAATTAAGGGTACCCACTTTTAATTAATAGGTTGGGTAAAACCCTGGGTGTCTTCAGATCCCTAAGGACCCCCCTGTTATCATTACATTATTTTTTATAGTTACTTTGATGTAGGGTTGGGTGATAGTCAATACTTAGCACTATCGATAGGCCGATACTATCGGTTGAAAACTATCGAATGCTATCGATTTCTGTGGCTGTTATCAGAATAGATGATTTACCTGCAACATAAGTCTACGATATTTTTTATAGTCACCAGTTATTAATAATTTTATTTATTGATATTATATTGTAATTTCATGAAGTTAGCATGTTAATCACAACTAGTACGAGTATATCTGTGGACTAGTTGTAGAGTTCATAACTTTAACATTAGTGTTAGGGAAATAACAAATTATAGACTATGCACTATAAAAATGTCAGTTGGCCGAGAAAAGTAGCAATTGAAATATAAATAGTAAATAGGTATTAATAATACCAGATTTCATATTATCATGTTTGACTTATATCAACGATTTTAAATATCTCCTCCTTAGGAATGTAATTCAGAAATATTGAAAAATAAATAGTACAAAGACGACAAAATTATGAAAAATACCAGAGTCATTATCAAAAGAATTATTAACAATTTACAAGTAATGTTCATAATCAAAAAATATATCAAATATATAATCCATCATATATCAATATATCATATCAAATATATCAAAAAATATAAATATAAGATGACCTATAAAGCAACGTCGGCACACATTAAATATAAGTCTTGACTTATTTGGTGTTTTCTTGACTACACCCCCCAACTATCTCCATTCTCCAAAAAAAATATAAATAAAAACAAACCGAGTAGGTTATATAGACAATACCGATCGCCCGAATTTTCGTAGGTAATAAGTAATTATTTCTCTAATTCTCAACTATTTTATTCAACATCCATAACCAAATGACTTAAAATTTCAATATGATCAATGTCTAAGGTTGAAGTGCAAAATTAAAAATATTTTTCCATGTACTACCATAGTGTATTTGTCTACAATTTATACAGAATAAATATCATGCAAGGCCGAATATTGTATTAATTAATCGAAAACCTGATTTAAAATATTAAAGAGATCATTTTTTTTAAATTATCACAACCCTCACACAAGACTGAAAAGACAAGAAACAGCTAGACGTTTCCGACTACTTCAACAGATGCTAGATAAGCGCTCAAAGCTTCAGATCAATTATAAAAGACATATTTATGTGACTGTTATAAGGCCTATATGGACTTATGGAATTGAACTATGGGGCTCCACCAAACCATCGAATTCCTCTCGTATCCAATCCTTGCAATCCAAAATCCTTCGCAAAATCCTAAACGCTCCTTATTTTGTCACAAATAAAACCATCCATAATGACCTTAACGTTCCATATGTTACCGATTTAGCCCATTCCAGATACCTATCATTCCACAATAAACTTCAAACCCAACCAAACCCACTAGTTTCCATCCTTGCATCCAATTCCATCCCGCACAATCCTCCTAGGCGTCTGAAGAGAAGATGGCCTCGGGACCTTCTATTATAGAACTTAGAGATTATAGATTATTATATAATATTATATAGAGATTATAGAGTGCTGCCAGTGGGTAGTATCTCTACATGTCCTATCATGTATTATTTACTCTTATAGCAATTGTACTAGATGTATGTATTACAGTTGTACAACTCAATAAAATAATCAAATCAATCAAATTATCACAATTCAAGGTTAAAATTTAATAAAATAATATTTTACCTTATCATTTACGTTTGTATACTCTAAATTATGTTGATTTGCTCACCTGAAACAGAAAAGAAAAGTTCATTAATATGAATGATTATCGCTTCATCTTATAATATTATAAATAGCTAGTTGGCATAATGCCTCAAAAATTTGAGTGCGTCAAAAAGTTTAAAAATAAATTTTCTAGTATTATCATAAATCGAATATTTTTTTAATATATTGATTAATGGTTCGTTACACATATTAAAAATGTGTATTTTTATTTATAAAATATAGAAATTTATTGTCAACTTTTATTTTATTATCATCATAATGAATGTGTAAAGAGGGGAAAAGCCGTTTCTCTGGAAGAAAACTATTGCTTGTTTGTTTCATTTAACGCCCTTCTATGCTGCATTGGCCAATCAGGCAATAGTGCAGTGGGGGGTCTAAATTTTTCCTATCCGGGTATAATGAGAATATGAATATTTAACCAGTACTTGACACCATCATTTTACTTCCCCTCCGAAGTACGACACCTCTAAGGATTTTTACTCCTTTCGAAAAATCCTAAGAACATCTGCAGGGCTATGAAACCACAATCATGAGTATAGTAAGTTACGCTAAACACTACTCCACAGGAGGAGCCCGGAAACCCTATAATCTAATTATATAAAAATGCTTTTTAATTAGTTATTGGGAATTATTTTATAGCTTTCACCTTACTTTCCAACAATTTGTTTGGTTATTAAGACAACGAATTGTGAACACATCCAACAAATCTTTGGGCACATCATTTAAAAAAAAAAAAAAAATCATAGCTGAGATAGGAATTAATTGTCAGAACACAAGACATGATCAAGTTTTTAAATTGAACTATTCACATTAAAATATTTAATCAATTTTGTCCAAACGCTCAATACGCTTAAAACAAAATTCTAGTGATAACTCAGCACTACTATCACTATCACATGTGCTTATGAGAGTGTCAAATGTTGAATTAATTATGGAACAATTAGTGATAATAGGAGCCTGAGGTATCTGAGAGTGAAACATTCGAACGGATTAATCTGTATGCAAATCGTGTCGGCGAGGAGCCTTGACGGCCTTGTGGGTGGGCTGTGAGGCTACAGGCGCCGCTTTAGGGGAAAATACCAGCTGCGAAACGTGTACCCGCGCCTTGAGAATTATAATTTATGTATGTATAATTTATATAATCTTCATTAATAATAACCAGAATAGAAAGTACACATGCTTCCGTTTTTAAGGTTTGCAACAAATATGACAATTTAATTAGCAATCTGCATTACCAACATTCATTTATAAAAATCACTAGAGGTACGATCCCATTTCAAAGAAAAACATCATTGTAAAAACCAGTGCTGTGTTTAATATTAATATTTGTATATTGATTTTAATACCATGCTTCCCGTTTCAGGCTATTTTAACATTTACAAGACAAACGCTACGTTCTAATTTAATTACAAAAGGCATGCATATATTAAGACCCACTTGGACTTAAGGAGTAGAGCATTGGGATTCCATTAAGCAATCCAAAACCCTCAATGCACCATACTTTGTTACGAACAAAATAATCCATAATAGCCTAATTGTGCCATTTGTGACTGGTTTGGCCCAAACCCGATATCAATCCTTTCATTACAAACTTTATTCCCACTCAAACCCACTATTTTTGAACTTAGTGACCTCTTTAATTTCTAATAATCCTCCGAGACGTCTAAAAAAGAAGATATCTTAAGTGACCTTTTAAGCTGAATTCGTTATTATTGTACTAACTGTGGATAGTTTCTCTACTTACCATTATTTATGTCATTTACATAAAATGCCTCTCCTAATAATTAATTATAATAATTAATATTGATAACTAGTATTAATTTAATAATTTAAATGTTAATTGTAAATTAGTCGATTGATTATTATTATCGTTTTATTACATAGTTATAAATAAATAATAGAAAAAAATAATATAACCAAAAGTTGACGAACACATAGGAACTTACTTCAAACAATTAAAAAACTGCACGAACATCTCAACCCATTGATAGAAGAAATGGTCACGACTTTCAAGCCGGAAGACAAATGCAGGAGATTAAAAACAAAGTGAATCTCCTTTAAAAAATCCTTAAAAAGTAATTAGGGATCTTGTTTAAAAGAACATTATATCGTGCCACCGGAGAGGTACCTCTGGGTGCTGTTCTTCTTCATGCCTCTCGTGTAATTTTTTATTTGTACACGACAGGTGTGAATACAAATATATAAAGAAAAAATGTTTGGTTTTAATAAAACCTAATAGAATTTCTCAAACATCTGTACAGAATGAACAAGCCTAAATTGACCAAGAAAATGTGTCACTATTTTTTGTAAGAAGAAGAACATGACAGCGTGGGTTAAAGAAGTTAAGTTAGGTTTTGAAAAATCGAAGAAAGTATGTAAATTTAGAATATATATTGAATTCAGAAGCAGAGTGATAAATCTGGAAGTTTGGAAGAAAGACAAGAGAAGATTTTACGAAGAGGATGGGCAGAGGATCAAATGAAACGTGGCAACAAACGCATGAATATATAAAACTCCAGCAGAAGAAAGGAGAATAGAGTTGCAACATGATCCGAAGAGGCCAATACGAAAAAACCCATGGAATATATTAAGAGTATGTATAATATATATTAAGACTAGGTGTTAACAAATTAAATTACTATATTACTAATATTTTAGGATGTTGTGAGAGGAAATATCAAACATTTTTTATTTAGGTACAATCGTGGGCAGAAGGCATGCTTTATTTAATTAATAGTAAACGCAAGTCTTTGATCATCACAGGATGCCATACTCATCTATTTTATATTTGATTTGAATTGAAGTACAATTTACAGTTTGAGTAACTCATTCAAGAACTTGATCATCCCCAAGAGACATAAAAATTTTTTAATTTTGTCATTCTGATAAAATATGATGGAAATATAAAATTTACACAGAAATTCTTAAGCAATTTTCTCTGATTATTTTAAATTTAAAATCTGAAGACCAACAGTAGCAATGAGGCGATTACTTTGCCAAAATATATGCAAATGGCTCAAAACCATCGCCATCGATCGTCTAATTTTCGGACGGGGCTGTTTCCTGTGAAAAGAAAGTCATCTCGAGATCGGTGAAAGAGAGGTGCCATTAAACGATGAAATATATCCGTCAGACGGAACGTGTTCATCCTCCGAAATTAACACAGGAATCGCCTCCTACCAGAAAGGGGATATTTCAAGGCGATGCCCGCTCCTTGACGAACGCATATTAAGCAGAGTCTGGCGACGCAGTCCAAAACCGGGCAGTCTGCTGTCGACGACAGTCTTCGAGGCGGGAACGCCAAGGTCGAAGGAATCGTAAATAAGGAAGATACGTCGAGGATCGGGAACGCACAAGCTATTAGTAATCTATAGCCAAAGACCGATATCTATAGCACATCTGTTATCTATTTTATCTTCTGTTGACAAAGATCGTCGGCAGCTTACGTGAATGGGAGGATCTAAAGAAGTCGATGATGGGTCTGTCGACACTTAGAATTCTGGACCATAGGCATTAAATTTTTTTTTTTTTGAGAGGCGTGTGATATAGAATATAAAAGGAATACCAGAATCATAAACATATAAGTATGAATGACTAAAACGCTAAGCCATTCATATTAATCTCCAACTGATAAGGAGGATAAAAAACAGATTAATACAAATTTCAATAATTGAGTTCTCGACATTTTTCGCAAGTCAAGCAATGCTTTATGCTCGCGAGAGTTCAGGTTAAGAACTGGAGTAAAACCATGACAAATAAGGTGGTAAGGTACGGTGTTAGACAAAGATTCTTGACTAAACTAGCGAAAAAGTAGTAAAAAAAAGTATTTTTCGTTTCAAAATTTCGGAACTAACCGCTCTTGATCCTGAACGTCTCAGTTAAGAATTATTGTTCCACCTAATATAATTATAGGGACTTGCTTTATATACTTAAATAAAGTCAAATATCAACATCAGGGACATAGTTTCAATTTTTCGTTTCTCAGTTATGTTCTGGTTAATTTCATTTAAATATCATGGATATTATTATTATTATTATTTAATTTCCATTTGCACCTGCGCAATTGCGCATCCAGCAACTTTGATCCAGGTGTTTTTCTCTTTGCAATTGTACAGGAACATCGTGTTTTGGAATGAAATATCAATATTTGAGTAGGTCTCTTGGCCAAATTCTTTTTAATCTGTTTTTATCAAGTCCAGGTAACAGGGAGGAGGAAAGCGGAAGAACGAGTGGGTTTGGATGATATTTGTCGATGAGTGGAATGTTATGTATTTGTTATGAATATATGATTTTATAGTGGGAATGTTCATGCCGTTGTGTATAGTGTGATTCGAAATATACCATAGTGCATTAATAATTTTTCTGAGAATTTAAGGACTGTGTTGTTTGTATCTTATGTATGTGAACTTTTTTTGCTGAACCCCAAAGTTCTGCTCCATATGTCCAAATAGGTTTTAGTACGCTATTATAGATAAGTCGTTTGTTCCTCAAGTCATGTGAAGATCTGTAGTCCGGATGATGTGATAGTTGTTTGTACCGTCTCGTCAGTTTCTTTATAAATGGTTATAATTTTAAAAAATAGTATATAAATCGCATTGTTAATGATAATAATATTCTTTAGTATTTCATTATTTAATATTTTTGTTTCTTTGCAAACAACAATTAATATATATTAGTCCAGGATCCCTGGTACACTTTTGCACTTGATTACTATCAAGCTGAATCTTCGTGAATAGCTTCGTTTTGATGAGACGCCCAACAATTTCCTTTGCGAAAATTCTCGATTGTGGCAGCTAAGCAGAGGTAGCAAGGATAAAATATGTCGATTTGATGATTCTCCAAAATTTAAGGATAACGTACTTCGCAATTTGATACATTTTGATCGTTAACGAGGTCGTCAAAAAAGATAACTAACTAGCTGATTTTTTTTTTTTTTACTTAGTTAATATTTATATAATTTAACAGTCATATTGTCCTACAAATTGCGTGGTACGTTATCCTTAAATTTTGGAGAATCATCAAATCGACATATTTTATCCTTGCTACCTCTGACAGCTACCACAATCGAGAATTTTCGCAAAGGAAATTGTTGGGCGTCTCATCAAAACGAAGCTATTCACGAAGATTCAACTTGATAGTAATCAAGTGCAAAAATGTACCAGGGATCCTGGACTATATCTATCAAAAACATTGGCTACAAAAGTGAAATTTTAATGTACAAACTTGCGAATTTTTCAAGAAAACAGCTGTTCAGGCTTCATTTATAC
This sequence comes from Arma custos, assembly GCA_037127475.1. Classification (NCBI taxonomy): domain Eukaryota; kingdom Metazoa; phylum Arthropoda; class Insecta; order Hemiptera; family Pentatomidae; genus Arma; species Arma custos. The sequence goes on along the minus strand of CM073762.1, from coordinate 51,658,870 downwards.
CTTGCTTGAATAATATATTTAAGCTACTAAACTGATATCCGCTAAAAAAATAATGATGATAATAATGAGCAATCTTATAAACTCTTAATTAGCTTATAAATATAAATCTTGTAAACCCTTTATATGAGCTAACTCTTCAATCGCAATAAATACATTTTAACACATGGTTGGTGCACCTGGATTGAATTGCTTATTTAATTTTTTTTTAATACTACTTGTTGAAAAAAAATCATTATTTTTTATTTGAAAATTAAATTTTGTGTTAAATAATACTATAAAACTATTATCAAAATACTAAAATTAATATTATATAAAATAATATTTTTAAATTCATATTTTAAAGAAGAACTATTCATAAAAAAATAAGATGAATTGATTATTTGGTGTTTAGAATTCCTTAATTGAACCACAAGGAACACGGTGGGTTGCCTACAGGTTATCCTAAGCAATTTGAGTGGGTAGAACTAAATTTATAACTTCGTCTCAAAAATGTCTGAGCTACCAAAGTAGTAAAAAGAAAAGAAGAACAACGGTATTTCTTAAAAAAAACACTTCTATTCTCTGTTTCTATTTGGATAGGTTTCAAAGATCATAGAATTTTACCTTTTCTTCTCTCATCAATATGCTTAAACTAGTGGGATAGCTCAGTGGGTAGAGTGCTAAGCTGCAAATATGAAGGTGCCGGGTTCAAATCCGGCTGTGATAGATAAATTATTTAATCTGTCCAGCCACGGATGGACTCAGTGGGATTTTTAGACTATCAAAAAACTCCTTGCAGAACCGTTGTTCTAGAAACAGGACAGTTTAGTACAGTTTTTAAAAAAGAAATTTAATTTTTATGTTGAATTTAATGATTATGATTATGAGATTTATATCAATGACGTTCTTACCTTTAATCGTTATGGATACTAACAGTTTTGGAAAACCCATGATCCAGTGAAGATCCTCCTGAAGCTAGTGTAAAGCAATAATGCGCTTGTAGCTTGAGTGGTAAACTGAGTCACTGAACTTGATATGACCACACGATGTACACACCCACGTACTTGGCCTAACTTGACCTAGCATGAACAGCCGGGAAGAACGGAAGGGACGAAAACAACAAAATGTAGAACTCACACAATTTTCAACTTAAATACAAGAAGGAGATAATTATCAGATGTTGCTCTCGTTGTTTTTAAAGTCAAACACTTTTGATGGTTAATATTTTCCTCATAACTAGACCACAACCAATTTATTATTATTTTATTTTTAATATTATATCTATATTATATTTTAGTCATATATTATTTTATTCTATTTTTACCCTTTTTTTATTTCATATTTACCATTAAGGTTCATGTAACGACTTGATTGATTTCTTTTCTTATATTGGAGTTTTCTCTGTCTGCAGTATTCCATCATGCGTTCACTGGCATGTTTCCTTCGCTGGTCTTTCTTCATCGCACTTATTTGCTGTCACAAGATACAACGTTAAAGTTTCAATTTAATCTGAAGATATAGTTGGTAAGAGAAACATAGCAAAAATTAAGTCAGAGTTTTTCATTTTCAACTGGTCTCATGCCCCTCCTGACATGTACCTTCCCCCCCTCCCCAGATTGGAAAACGATGTTCTAAGGAGTCCCACATTATGAGGTTCAACTATTTCAAATTTTTCTTTACTTCATTAGTTCATGTTGAAGTAGTACTCTATTTCCTAAAAATCGACTATTTGCTTGGTCAATCTTTGCTTGTTCATTCTGCATAGATGACCGAGGAATGTCTTCCTGCTGTTCCGCATAGTATCCAACATCTTCTGGTAGATTTCGCTGTTACATCTCAGTTTCCATCCGCCATCTTTTCATTCAGTTTGTACTACACCCATGATTTTTCTTAGAAATTTTTTTTCCAGGACTTCCAGTTTTTTTTGGTCGTATTCAACGAGGCATTCACTGGCGTAGTCAAAATCCTATTTTTGCATTCAAGAACATACACTTCTTGTTGTAGATATTCTTTGTTAATCCATATGCCCTTTCCATTTTTAGAATCCGATCTCTAACAGCTGCTTTCTTTAATCGATTCTCCTTTATAATCTCTCCTATGCACTTACTTGTTTTTACTTATATCTCGGATTATTTTTTCATCTATTTAAATATAAGAATGTAAATAAAATTGAGATTTAAATCGTCAATATTCAAGTCAGTATCGTAAATATTCTATGAAATATTTTCAGAGTCATAGAGAAACGTCGATGAAAAACAACTTCTATAACCTAAGGGGATAATGATATGTTTAAAATTGTTTGCTCAAAATGAGGCTATATTATGACTACTCACTCTGTAATAGCGACCCTACTGCGATAGAAAACTACCAACCGATAATTATAGTCTGAAACTAAACCAGTATCACATGTTGCATAACGCATATAATCTCCCTGTTTCAGCATCAGTATCTCGCGCGGCTGAAATTTAATCACCAACGATCGGCTTATCTTTCTACATAAGTCGAACCTACAAATGGTTTGCAACGATACAGTATATCTGTAATACTTAAAAGTTAAAACAAAAATTAAAAAAGGAATAATTAGGTATATTTGTACTTATGCAATAATGTAATTTTTTAATAATTGAAATTCCCACCTTAAAAAAAAGTTTAATCATGATAGAAGCTACTCATTATTATTATTACTTAAATTATTTATTAAAATGACCATTTTGACTGGTGTGGTCTCTAGGCCATGTTCTTAACAGATGGTTATCAGCAATATCGACAAAATACTAAGACCTGGTACTTTTGTACGTAAATATATATTTTGGAGTGAGGTATATATATATACATATATATATATATATATATATATATATATATATATATATATATATATATACATATAATAGAGTATATATTAATATACCACTGGTTCAAAAGAACGACAAAATTTGCATTTTCGAGCTAAGCTTTCCGTAACAATTGTATTGGTTCAAGGTTTTTAATTCAGGAACGACATATCTAATATTCAATTTCTAACATATTTTTTTTTAATAAAGTCATATATTGAGTTGTATTAGTAATAATATGAACAATTTTAAATATTTATTTTAATAAATTGGTATTTAAATTATCTATACGCAAATAAAAAAGTAGCGATCACACTTTTTAAGTTTTTAACACTTTTGATTATTATTCTATTTTATGATACTTAATTAATTAAATAATTAAATAAAATAACCCATGTGTATTAAATATTAAAAAATTGTCCATAGCTAAATAACTAACTACAAAATAAGTCGTTAAAGATATAATATGAAATATGCAGGCATTTATTATATTAAAATGGATTTATATAAAACCTGAACTAATGTATACAATACGTTAAACCGTTCTCCGAATAATTAATTTATGATTTTTCCATGGTTTTACCAGATTAGACTAATTTTTAATTGCTTGATAATTTTAAAATATTTAGTTAAGTTATATTTGTATGAATAATTATTAACAAATCTACATAATCAGTATCATTATTATACTGATAAATATGAAGTGTAAACCTTTAACTTTATGTATATTAAATAAATATAAAGTATAAGCCACCTAACACGTATTTCACAGTTCTAAGCTTAAAAGCATTGCGAGAGTTTTTAGAGAACAGTGATTTATTCCACAAACCAACTACTAATTATGATAGAGGATGAAGATAGTAGAGTACATAACCGTGTTCCTTGGGAAACACCTTATAATACGATGTTAATTGGGATATTTATTTCATTTTAAAACAAGCTAGTCATTTTTTTTATTGAATAATCTGGCAATATTCCATCTTTCATTGGCTATTTTTTGTTCAGAATATTCGAAATATCCGTTCGAAGCACTCCAAAGAATTTCAAGAAATGAAATATATTTATGAAGATAGGTAACTAAGCTGTTAGAAAGCGTAACTTGGCCGCTGTCATCAAGAAGGATTAACCAGGCAACCGCCTTAGAACTTGAGTTAGTTCTAGGCGAGTCTAACGGTACAGATGTTCATCTTCGATTGTCTCGAAATTTTAGAGTCCTACTGTGAATATATTTTATGTAATTCATTCATAGCTCGTATTTTGTGAGAAATATTTTATTTGAAGCTCGTAAATCACCCCGATTTCTATTTGAAGAGTTGAAGTTATACAAAAATAAAAAAAATAACTAAACCTGTACATGAAGGGTCTTGGTATCAGTATAGAGTTCCCCCAGATTTAGGGTAACCACTTTATAGTGACTGTGTGAGTCCCGGAAGGGTCTGTATATCATACAGGGTTCATCCAGCTATCGACAGACTAAATAATTTAAGTACCACAGCCTGATTTGAACCCTAGGCCTCGTTTCCTATTTACCACATGGTAGGGACTGTAATCTTTCTAGATCAACAGGGAGGTGATATATATCCCAGATGTATGGAGAATGGGTGAATCCCAGGGAGTCAGTAGGGTCTGTTAACAGCATAAAAAGTTTAGCTGCCACATCCGGATTTCAGCTCGGGACTTCGTTTTGTATTTTACACCTGACAGAGACTTTACTGTTCAAGAAAAGGGGTTTTTCAGGGGGGTGAAGGCATCCACTTTATAAAGGCTGGGTGAATCCTAGAAGAGTCCGTAGATCCCACAGGCTCTTCTAGGATCCATCCAGGGCTGTTAACTGACTACATAATTTAGCTACCACGTCCGGATTTGAACCCGGTACCTTCAGTACAGGAACTCAGCACTCTACACACTGAGCTACCCCGATCTCTTTAAATAAATATTTCCACTATACAATTCATACCATAAATACAATATTTTTTATGGTAAAATACAACTCAAGGTAAGAATAATTTACAAGGGCCAGTAGGTGGAGAGGTAAACATTGAACGATGGATTTATAAGCCACCCCAGGGGAACCCTTAACCGGAGTGATTACCTCTAAGAACTTGAAGAACTTTTACCCTTGATGAAGTTTGTATTACATCACGACTTACAGGAGTTGGAAATCGATCTGATTACGAAGGGGGTCTTCTTTCTTGAGGCTTGCTTTGAACCACAACAAAATATACTTTGACAGATTTAAGATAAATGCTTGTATTTAGTATCTTTTTTTTGGAAATTAAAATTAATAGGTTCAAGAAAAACACTTCATGACTTCAAACTATGTTTATAGTTAGATAGAAATATATTTTAAAACGGAGAATAAGCGAACATACCCAAAAAAATATTTTAGCCCAATATAAAAAAGAAGAAAAAAACAGGTCAATAATATGTATGAGAGTATTGCTTTGATAGATGTAACGAGAGGAATAAAAAGGTGGAATGTTAATAGAAAAAAATCATACTTATCGAATGAAACATTTATTTGGTATTTAATTAACAAACATATTTTGAAATTTCAATTTCCAAAGTAACCGATTTGTAAGGAATAGATAAAAATATCTTCCAGTTCTGATATTGGAACGGTGATTTAACTTAGTATATATTTGATGAATATGGCATACAATATTCATGAATTTTTTTATTTTTAATTTATTGAAATTTGCAACTATAATAATATTACAATAAGTAAATCTGCTAATATTTACAATATGACATGAAAAACACTTGTGGAGAAACTACCCATCAGTAACACTCCAATAAAGTTCTATAGTAGATGGTCTCGAGGCCATCTTCTTTTGAGACGCCTCGGAGGGATATTCATGAATAAAATGATAAACATTTGGAATGAGATATCGCTCCTTTAACAGAACAAGACATAATTCAATATCAGGTATTTTTGAGTTAAGCCTTCAGTAGTAGTGTATTGGTTGAAGGTTTTTAACTCAGGAAAGACATATGTGATAATATATTTAGTATAATATGATATTTAAATTTTAATATATTTTTTAACTTAAAGTTTTATGTGAATAATGATGATATAAATGACGGAATGATATAGCCATTTTAATTAGTAAATTAAAATCAAAAAGTTTAAAGTATTTAAACATCGCTTAATATGTTTAATAAAAGAATTCCAATGCCATCATTACAATATGAATGCTTTTCTTTACCAATTCCCAAATTTTATTTTTTTAACTCACATGAAACTTTCAAATACCTCTGTTAAAAAATTCGTTTTTTTGAGTTATGACATTGCTCTTTTATAACTACACAACTGTATAGTTAATGACTAAACTGGATCTGAACCTGCACAGTGTTAAAAAGTAATTACGACTTTCCTAGCCTTAAATATTTTATTAATAATAATAAGAATGTCTTAAATTTATTTTAAGACTAAATATAATAAGAATTATGAGCTTTGTGTATGAATTCTTGAATATAATCAATAACAGGAATATCATACTCAAGTTAGTCTTAACAAAATATTAGTAATAACCCTTTTTTATCTATTTACAAAAAAAATGTGTATATATATATATATATATATATATATATATATACACACACATATAAATGTGTATACATACATATATATGTGTATATATAATATACACATATAAATAAAATATATATATATATATATATATATATATATATATATATATATATATATATATATTTCACAGTACGGCATATACAAATAGTATTAGAAAGTAGAGAAACTGAGCAGTAAATAACAAAAAAAAATTTCCCACGATGTTTTTGGCTGATTGAAAAAAAAACCTGACACCACAATTTTGAAAATAAATGTAATCACATAGTTTGTACATCGGGTATTCATTAGACTAGATAGGCGTTGCATTTTAACTAGACTGGAGAAACACGCTTGCAGATAAAGTATCTAGTTCACATCTAAATACTATTATTACTAATTGACCGTTCAAGTCACCATGAATCAACAAACAATTTAAATTGGCTACAGATGTAATCGCCAATAGTTATTAAAATTAACTGTTAGTAGCGTCGTTATATAAATAGAGGCTATGTATTTAAATGCATACTGGAGAGTGAAAATCTTTATTCATTCAGTTTTGAAGCACAAATAATTTCACATCGTGCTTACTAACAATTGAGTTAACAATCGCATTAGTAACGTACATAATTTGTTTTTAAATATTTTTATTTTAAATAGAAAAGATATGCCCCCGGCCGGAATTCTAACCCGAAACCTCTGTCTCTCCGTGACAGCGCTCCAACCAATTGAGCGGCCGGGGGCATATCTTTTCTCTTTAAAATAAAAATATTTAAAAATCAATACAGCTGACCAATAATTATAAAAAATAATTTGTTTTTATTGGATGATAAGTAAATACGTAATCGATTTTATTCCTCTTTACTCTCCATTATTTTTTCTTATGATTTCTTCAAGGCTTTATGTACAATAAATAAACTTGTAATATAATGAAATAATAACCTATAGTTGTATTAAAATAAAATAAACAAAAAACTTTACCATTACAACCCATAAAGGCTTGGGCTTAGTAATTGATAGAGATTACCCAGATTTTGGGATAACGGTTGAGCACGGATTTGATTTGTCCAAAATCACGTTAAACCACTAGATTATTCCCTCTATTAATAGTACCCACTTTATAGAGATAGGTTGAGCCTCAAGGAGGGTCTTTAGATCCCGTCCCGGACTCTTAGCAGATTAAATAATTTATCTGCTATATCTGGATTTGAATTCGGGACATTTCATATTAATGGGATGTTACTTAAAATATCATAATTATGATAACCAGATGCAGTAAATATTAAAAAAATTATAAACATTTAATATAATAATATAAAAACCTGTACTTGTTCTACGATATTAAATATACTTTTACTAATATGCAATATAACAAAATTAAAAAAACAAAACCAAAGACGAAGTCTATTATTCTTACTTTGTTTAACATATAAAACTGTACCATTACAACACATGAAGGGTCTTGGATACAGTACGTGGTAGAGACTGTACTGTTTCAAGGACAGGGGTCCTGCAGGGAGAAGAATTGTCCGAGGTTGTTTGAGATGAGAAGAATTGTCAACCGCTAGATTATTTCCCCACCCACACTTTACAGAGAATGTGTGAGCTCCATGAAGGTCTTGTAGGTAGTGCAGGTCCCATAACGTCCACCCAACACTATTATAATCCTACTTAGAGAGTTAAAATCACTACGATTTATAATAATTTTTAAAGCTTTACACATTTATTTATTATATTTTTTAAAACATGTCTTTACCCAATCGCGCTTCAAAGGTGAGTTAATTTTTTTTAAAAGGTAAACAAATTTGTGATGGATGAAGAGAATTCCAAAACGAATAATTAAACTTTGTAAGAGTAAAAAGTTTCCATTAAAAAAAAAACTTTAGTAACTAGCTTCTTTAGATATTATTGTATTTGCAGTAAAAATTAAGTTTAAAAATCAGGAACGTCAGAATTTTACAAAAAAAAATCCAGAGAATCAATTATTATAAAAGTTCGAGAATAATTATTGGTTTTCAAGTGAAATTAACACAGACAAAATAAATCTTGTTAATGCAATATCTAATGCTTTGAATAACAATTGGTTGTTAAATAAGAAGTTGAGTTGTGTATAAATAAAATAACGACTTTATCCTTATGTTGGTGCTTGTATCCATGTATTACGATTGGACAGAAGAACGCGCGTAGGAGCATCGGCACAGAAGACTATTGAATCCCAAAATGAAATTGGACAAGCGCTGTTTACTATATAGGCTCGAAGGCCCTAGATATTGGAAATGGCTGGGAAGGGATCACTTGAAATTCGTTCAGCGTCATTTCAATATCCCTTATAGGAACTATGGTAGGAATACCGGTATCCAGTTATTGATCTCTTAAAAAAGTAAATTATTATTAATTACAGATAACCGTTTTATAATAAATTATATCTTTGATAAATTTATTTCTTACACCCTTTAAAAAACCCTTAAGTCCCCTCCAGGGCTGCGAACCCGCGGTAATAGACTTAGTAGGTTGTTATGCTAATTAATACACCACAGGTGACTACTATTTATTTTGTGGCTAGATCCTGTGGAATCTTGGTGCCATCCATGAACTCGCCCAGCCTACATTAAGTTGACAGCCCTAACTTGGGAGTAAAACCCATATTAGTGCGTGATCATATTCCTATAGAACTATTGCGTTAGGAAGAACATATGCGCTACCATGTACCATCCAACACCCTTTGTGAGTTATTCTTTTATAGGTTTTTGCTTTACTAATAAAGGAATACAACAAAATATTTTAATCTCTCAATCTCTCTTTCTACCTCTCTCTAATGGAGAACTTACCAGTAGTTTTATCTAATTCCATGACTTTTTACCAAAATCTAAGATACTTTTCTTGTTGTAAAACAAAGATACATAGGGAAGTTAAAAATATATTCTTTTTATAATATTTTATAATTATTGGTCAATTTTTTTATTTTTAAATATTTTTATTTTTAAAGAGAAAAGATTATATAAATTATAAATAATAATATGACGTAAGTCAATAAGAACCTAAAATTAAATTAATGTTCAAAGAACATTCGTTCTAGTGTATTCATCGCAAAAATTGCGAGAACACGAGGACATGGGATCGGATAAGAGAAAAGATTTGTCCTCTGCCGGCAGGCGGCCTTGGTGGCTCAAATGGTAGGGCGCTGTCACGGAAAGACAGAGGATCCCGGCCGAGGGCCATCTTTTCTCTTTAAAAATAAATATATTATTTTTAATTTTTACAAATGTTTTAGCTTATTACTTATTATTATATTATTTTATGAGTGCAATAATCATTTACCGATCTAATTAACATAGTTGTTAATCTTAACATTTAAGAAAATCTTTATTAATAAATCAGAAATCATAGGAAGTACTTACAAGACAAGATTCAAGATGATAATCCTCGATCCCATAGGATCTATCTCCGGGTGTTTACAGACCCACATCGCTTCCTATTTTAATATAGTAGAGAAATGTAAATTTCACATTATCGGATGATTACATAGCAGATTTAGGAACTCTTTTTCGTAATAATATGTCCTTGAAATGATCACAATGAATCTGTTAATCGAGGATATGTGGATATGTGGTTTATACTGAACCATACTTAGATATAATTTCCAAAATTAGATCTCTCTGCAATTGACCCGATATATTATAACGGATATCAGGCGGAGAGCAAAATGACTGACACCATTACTGCCCGAGGAACCTCTTCAGGGAACCTTCTTCCATCGGTTCCATTTTTATAACAGGGATTAATATTTAAATGGAATTAGGAACATTCGAAGTCACTTAGATCGCCATCATGGAAGGATATCTTTATGAGTCCTTCTATTGCCTTGTCGCCTGTCTCGTATCTTATCTTCACTCATCCCATCTCCAACTTCAACCCGTCCAGTTGTGTTCATCCCGTAGCCTTTGCGTCCGAGTTATTAGCGCCTGGATGTCTCTGGAACCTATATGTTAATTTAATAACTTCCTGACCGATAAAACACAGTTCTCCTTTTAAGAATTCGTCCTGGCAAATAGTTTGTAGAAAATACGAAATTAAAGAAATGTTGCATAAATAATTGCTCGAGAGATAACATGCGATAAAGAACAAAATATTACGTGGAGGGTAAATAGATACTTGCACCCTATACTCTCTCTCAAAAAAAAAGAAGTCTGGCTTAGTGGTAGAGTTGAGTTCTAATCCGGCTGCTGGCAAATTTTATTGAATTTACCCTGAATTTTATTTCTATTGAGAGCAAATTTTATTTGGTGACTCTTCTCGGGCTCTCCCAGGCTTTATAAAGTTGGTACTCAAAATAGGAGAAAAACTTTCCACGATCTAGGATAAATTACCACGCTGCAAAAACATTGTGAGGGAACAGTACAGTCACTACCACGCACTTAACCCAAGGCTCTTCACGAATTGTTATGGTACGGGTATTATATAAAAAAGTATTTAGTGTTGTAACATTTTATCGGTTTTATCAAGAAACTGGTGGAGAAAGACCTTTTCGTTTAATCTTTTCTCATGCTTAATCAGTTAAAATGCCATTTTGAATTAAAGGGGAAACAAATAAATGCATTGATTTGAAAAATAAAGTAGGCTATATTTTATTCCAACAGATCAATTTAAGTTCAACTATCTTTCTGAGGGTACAGTGTCAGGTAGTGGTTAAAGATCCGGCCAAAATTTAGGACTCCCATTGTAAGCATCCTCCGATTAAACCGTATTAATGACTTTTAAAATAATTTCATTTAACTGGCATAAAATGAATAAACAAAGAATAAGTAATTATATCGATTATTGTTTAGTTAAATAATTGTGTAACTGTTATACTATGCTAATAAGAAATCGATAGGATTGGGATTAGGATCAGGTTGTTGAGGTTGTGATCAGGTTGTTGATCAACTGCGGGGTTATTACGCCCTTGAATTCGATAGATATATATGATATAGCTATTTATTAAATAATTCTAGTTTATTCTGTCATCATCATTTCAAATAGATATTCTAAATTCCGAGAAACTTGGAATCGTACTTGGAACTTCGTATATCGTACTTGGAAGCTCGACTATTTGAAGTGCTAAGTGATAATTCATATCCTCAAGTGATAATCGTTATATATATATATATGTACACAGTACCCGGGTCACCCGCGTCTCTAGCGCGATACTCTAACCACTGAGCTACCAAGGCACGCATTCCAGCAAGACAAATCCTTTCTCTTCACTGATCCTTTATACCTGTGTTCTCGCAATTTTTCGAGGTATAGACGGGGAAGTATGTTCATTGAACATATTGAATATATATATATATATATTATATATATATATATATATATATATATATATATATATGTGTGTGTGTGTGTGTGTGTGTGTGTGTGTGTTTGAATTTTCGGTTCAGTTTACTAATTTGTTATCCTGGCAGTCTTCAAAACTCGAGACTGCTAAATATCTTCAAATAACTGATGTATCAACTACTTTCTTTTAAACTTTTTATAATGTTTTTATTTGTTCGTTCATTGCACTGATCGACATATGTCACTATGAGTCCGACAAAATTTTTTTGTTTAATCTTGTGTATAACTATTCCATTGAATTAATTAATTAGGTTATAGCCCACAAGTAGTTATTATAAGAACAGAAATCCTTCTTTGGCCCACGAGACTCCAAAACGCGATCGCATGCGTCAAGTCAGTCAATAAATATCTGCATGACTTGAAACAATTTTTTTTTTATTGAAGTTATCAGTAAGTAGAATTAATGAGGTTATGAAATGTTTCCAACAGTGCCTAAAAAATGACCTATCAGAGAATTGACTTTTCCTTCAACAATACTGTAAATATCGCGGTATTTTCTGATAAGGTGAAAAGGAAAAATCTTGAATGAAGTATGGAAAAATCAAATTGAAATTAATTTTTAATTTCAATAAAAATCTTTGCTTCTCTTATTGAATCTATCGGTGAACCAATTAAATCTAAATTATCGTGTAATAAAACAACTTATATTATTAATTGGGAAGAAATTTCATTTCATAACATGAGTATATGACCATATAAATTCAAATAAAACCTATATCCTTATTTTTTACAAGGGATACTTATTATTTGTTTTATTTACCGTCACCAACCGAACGATTATTTATGTCCCGTCCGTGGAGGGGGAGGGGGGTAGGACGACATAAGTAAGGGATTCGATTCCTTTAAGTTCGCCGGTTATTAGTCTTCGGTAGGTAGTTTTTATGCTGACCGCTAAGTGGACACTGTTTTGACTATCTTGTGATCATGAATGGACTAGTATTGGGTACGGGCAAATCAGCAGCAAATAGGGCATTCAGGTCATTATGGATAACTTCATTTGTAACAAAGTAGGGAGCATTGAGGATTATGGATTGTAAGGATAAAAGGAATTTGATGGCTTAGTGGAAGCCTCTAAGCTCTTCTCCAAGAGAGAGACTTAGTCCAAACAAGTCTTACAATAGTCACGTATATGATTCTTTGTTTGTTTGTTTGTTCATTTAACGTCACTTTTTGCTGCTATGGCTAATCGGACGATACTACATTGGGAGCTCTAAATTTTGCCTATCCAGGTTTAATTAGGATAGGGATTTTTAACGAGTACCTGACATCGTACAGGCTCGGGACCCCCGTTTAACGTCCCTTCCGAAGGACGGCGTAACTAAGGATTTTTTACTCCCTTTAAAAAATCCTAGGGCCACCTGCCGGGCTACGAACCCGCGATCTTGGGCTTAGTAGTTTGTTACGCTAACCACTAGACCACAGGTGACCTTAAATATATATATATATATATATATATGATTCTTTTATGATTTATTGATTGATTGATTGATTTATTTATTGATTATTGATGATTTTTATATGATTCTTTTTTTAATTAATTGGGAGCTTAGATCGTTTGTCTAGTACGTAATAAAGTGGCCGAAACTTGTTGTTTCGGTCCAGTAAAAAAGCCTTAAGGTTCTAAAATATGTGAAAATTACTACCCAGTCAACGTTATGAGTACTCACTAAAAATTTAAATCAATGATAGCAAAAATTGAATTCAGTACATCTCCCATCAACAGGCCAAGCAGACGCTCACTTTTTTTGAGTTTTGCATTATGTCACATTATGCCTTTTTTTGAGTTTTGCTCATTTTTATTAATACAAAATTGATTTAAGGAACATGGCAAAATTGTTACACGTTAATCCATCATTTATGACCAATGAGCTCAGAAAAGACTACGAAGAGAACACTCCATCATGTCGCCCCGGCGAACAGGCGCTTCCTTCCTCTTTCCCTAGCCCAATGGGGTATTGAAGGCGGATAGACGAATGGGTCCAATTCGTGCCCGGCGGACATCTTATTTACTCGATAGCAGATGGACCAGAAAATACAATTTAGGACTGAGGAGATTGTTCTATCCCATCCAAGAGAAAGAATAAATATTGAAAACTTATGGGTGTCATTATAAAAACCCCGTTTGTTTTCGGCAATTACAGTCAATCTTGGAAGAGTTATATTTTTTCAACTGCCCGGAAGGAATAAGGACCCACCATTAAGTATCCTTCGATTTATTTAATCATTCGATCATTGATCCTGAATCAGCCCGCGGGCAGTATATATTTAGTAGAGCTTAATTTTTGATTAATTCCTGTTTCGATTAAGTTCTGCTATCAACACCTGTAAATTCCCAAGCAATTTCACTTTCACTAATGGTCCTCTTCCTTTCTTCGGTCCAGTTTGATCTTGGGACTGTGGGGACTGGCTTCTCCTATATCACTCCTCACTTCAATAACTTGTGCCCAAAGACGCTGATATTTGTGATGAACTCTGGGTATGCCAGGGCTTTTTCCAGATCAATTTTAACTTGCATCATCCAGACGTTCGTAGTCTTGAGCCGCTGAGTGTATCTAAGAATTGTGATAGTTGGTGGGAGCCTGTTGATCAGTGATAGTGCCTTGAGTCGTCCTGCCGAAAGTACCGGGTTGAAATCTGGCTCTAAAAATTATTTATTATATCTGTCAATAATCGGGATGAATTCCTTTGGGATCTGAGACCCGCCTAGGCCTAATTCAGCATCTATAACGTACATGCATAGATGGCTCTACATCCTACGTGGGAACAAGGCCTCCCGCAACATTAATTGCCAGTCATCTGTTCATTGCTGCTGCTCTCCAGTTATGGATGTGAAGGATGATCTCAGCTTCGGTCTTCTAACACTTCTTGTTGCATGCACGTTTACTTCAAGGAGTTTTTAGGGACTGCATTTTCTCCATTACATACAATGTTCTGCCAATAGTACCCTATTTATTTTTGTAACCCTAATAATGTCGGTATCTATTACGATAAATGCCTAATAAACCTTAAATAGTATCTATAACGAGGGTACACAAAATAAAAGGAAAGATCTGGCAGTCTGTTTGGTCTCTTATAAATGAGGTGTTTTATTTAGCCAAGCCATTCTGACTTGACCTTTCTTCTGACTTGCTCTTGTTAGGCACCGTTTAAATCTGAACTCATGATTTATTGCTGCTAGACTAATACATATTGGAAAAAACCCTGGGAGCCATTTTTCACTTCGGAGCCAATATCGTAGCGAAAAATTAAGCGAGGCCTGTAAAATCGGGAAAGGCAATCGAAGTGAGAGATAGGCCTTAGTAATCAGCGACTGTAATAGAACCTCCCGAACGGCCATTGCGAAAGTCCCTATCGGATCTCCGAAGTTGATATAATAGCCGACTCTAAAGGCAATAAATTATGAAAATTTCTATTTGGACCGGGTAAATTGTCTACTCACGAACTTCATTCATCACCTTGCTCCGATGCCCTAAATAATATCTACGCAACACCGGAGGTTGAATCATGTATACCGATTCCCCTTTCCCAAATAGTCAATCACCGAAAACATCCATTATTTTAATACAACCAAATATTCCAAACAACCACAAAACGTTTGTGTATTTTTTTAAACAGCGGTAAAATTACATAGACTTCTAACTCTAACTGCCTTTATATGCTATACTGTAAATTCCAAACTTCTAAAGGACTACTTCGTGGATGTTGTATGTCATCTAAGCTATTTGGCTCTTAAAGTACGGGCGACTCTCGGCTGAGACCTGGAAAAAAAAAATCTGGAGAGTCTCCGCAGTTATTCGCGGGTCTCATCCGACTACAAACCAGATATCAATAATAACTACCATAAAATTTATTAAAACAATATCAGGGTTAGCACCTAATTTGAACTCATTAATATTTCGAATTACTTTTACTTTATTTCTATAAACTTTATTTTCTGTAATCTGTATTTTTTTAATGCCATAGCTCAAGTAATACATATACATATACCTATCTCACATAAAGTTATACGTAATGTAAGAATCACAATTTAATGAAATTACTACGAAAAACAGGAAAAAATGAAAAGCGAATAGATATGTCCGTAGTCCGTGTTGGTGACTTTCAAAAGATTCATATATAAAAAAGTGTTTTAATAAAAATTCAAACTCTATTGACATAAAACTTTTTGACCAGCGGCATTGTATGCGGCAGAATGCCCGACTGTGAAAGAAAAAAAGGCTGCCTGAGGAGCTTGAAATTGAAGAGAGGAGAATACTCAGAAAAATCTTTGCTCCTTTACAGTAGAAAATTAATACCAGCGACGACCATTCTATATTTTTAAATATGGAAAATCCGGAAAAGAAAAATTTAATTACCGGTCACTTAAGTAGAATGGTGACGATTATATGGAAGATTTGTCGAATATTTAAAAAGCTAAAATTAAACAATACGCGGTTCACAGAGTGGAAAAAGACTTAGAGGAGCTGAGGATTACTGTAGCAGGTTGTATAGAGAGGTCTTTTCTGTACGTAAAATTGTACGAATCCATTGAATTTCAAGAAATACCTAAAAAAAATAAAGGACACCGCTGGGACAAAACAGAGGAATCAAAAATATAGTACAAGAATGAAGGAGATTTGGGAGCTGAAGAGACAAAAAAAAAAACAGAGAGTTGAAGAAACATGGTCAATAATGACTTATTCGAAACAAAAATGAAACCTAAAAAAACAGAAACCCATAATTTACTAAAAGTTCGGAACATTAAATCTGAATTTACCCACGACTTTTAAACCATATTTAATTAATTTAAATTCGATAATAATTTAATGACTTTTAGGCGTCTCTTCTGTCTGGTTCTTCCACCTATCGGGGTAGATCTAAATGATTTTGAAAACACGCCATTTTCAATTAGTTTTCTGGTGAACTAACGTTACGTATGGGTGGTTACCTTTCCTTTGTTTTATTATGTATTTGGCCAAGAAGTAACCAAAATCTCATTGACTTAAAATATTTTTTTGCTCAGCGGTTAGCGCCCTATTTCCCTATTTCCCTGAGATTTGTTATTCCTTAATGAATTTTTAGGGTATTAATCAGGCAGGTTATCACTTGGACTTAAGTTTTAACTTTTTATTCTTTAATATTCTCGTCAATAAAAATTATCTCGAGTTTTAGTATGAAATGAAGAGTTTAATTTTGGGAAATGGGAAAAAATACGATGTAAAATTAATTAGTAATGATAACATATACATGATATATGTTTGTTGAAAGGTTCATTTATTAAAGAAATTATTACAGATACATATATATGCGTTTCTCATAAATATACTCATTTTCCAAACTAAATCTTAGGATTATATATATTTTTGAAGAATACTATAAATGAAACGAATGAAAAGTTATAACTTGCTGTGACTCAACTCGAAACGACAACCTTCAGAACTGATACTATTTTTAATTGGAGTTACGTCACATTAATCTTATCAGCAACAGTTCGGTTTGACACATACGAGATGAAGAGCTTGATTTCCTGCGGATTTTCTCTTTACCTTTGGACCTAAATCCAACAAACCGGATCATAATAAAATAGAAAATGTTATGTGTCTAAAATGATTATTTTCACCGCACTGAAAGAAGTTAAATTTATACAGTTATATTACATGTCGAGATAAAACGAACCTATTAGTCTGAAAATATGTTAAATGCACTCTTACAGAAGTCCGATCCCTAACGAACTCTGCCAAAAGCAGCATTAAAGGAATTACCTTCAGAAAAGCCGGACATTCCCAAATAAAAGAACTAAGTGAAGGATGGAATCGACATTTAGGAATTAGAGTCCAATTAGTGGCTTAGGGTGGGGGTAACTCCCCCCTCCACCGCTCCAGTTAGTGCGATATGAATTATGCATGAAGCGGCCGATCCCCCCCCACCTCTTGCAATGACCGAGCTTATGCGCCACCAGAGCTTATGCGCATCCACTTAAAGCTCCCGCACTTTAAAGTCCACGTGTGACTTCCGCAGTGAACATGACCGCTACCGGGTGAAAGCCGTACTTTTCCGCTTCGTTAAGTAAATAGGCGATTCTATAATTGCCTCGTGAGTAGCAGGATCAATTTTCAGAAGTAACCGATAGGCGTGAATTTCTTCTAAATAAGGATTCAGGAAGCGAGTTTGCCCTCGTACTCAATTAAGGACAAACTATTGACACATTTAGGACTTCATAGATAGAGAAAAAAAAAACTTTTTCTCAATACCCGGGGAGCTGGGGAGTTTAGTGTGCAAATCGCATAGTTATGCTGAAGATAAAGTTCTCAAAAATTTAATTTTTAAATATGTTTACAGCCTCAGATGGATGTGATCTGCAGACCCTTGCGAAAGAAATAATACAGTATCCTATTTGACTAACTTCAGTATAAAACATCATGTTAAAAAAGTTGAAAAACAGAATTAGCTGAAATCTTAACTTGTTGAGCGCTTCATTCACTAAATATACAGGGTGTCCCGAATTTAAATGGAAAACTTCAGGAACTTATAGGGGACCGAAAAACTAAGACAAAAAGTCCTTAAGAGATTTGCTCGTTTTTGCTTAGTTTTGAGAAAATCGCAAAAAAAGAAACAAACCAAAAATATCACAGGTAGCGATTATCACCTTTCAAAGTTCGTCAGGCTAGGCAGTGAGATATGTAAACACTTAATGTTATCCTTTACATTCTTTTATTTGTTTACATTTTGGCTTCCTTCTAGGATTATAATTCCTAAATCAGTCTTCAGTCAGTTACTCAGATATTTTTGTGAGAATAGCATCAGCCACAATGCCGCATACATATTCTAATGTTGAATACAATGATATGATTTTTGTGTATGGTTTCTGTAAGGGTAATGCTTTATAAGCAATGCGGGAGTATGCGCGCCGATTTCCAAATAGAAGAGTGCCTAATCGACGAGTCTTTTCGTTAACTTTTAATAGACTACGAGAGACTGGGTCATTCTTAATACGTAATGAAGATGACCAATTCCAGGCAGCAGTAAGAGCAGATTATTGGAGAAGAAATTGCGTCCAACGCCACTTCGATAACAATCCAGAGACTAGCATCAGAAGAGCATCTGCTGCATTAGCAATATCGCGGCAAGCAATATGACGAACTTTGAAAGGTGATAATCGCTATCCATACCATCTTCAAAAAGTTCAGAATTTATTACCTCAAGATTATGTCAAGAGATTGAATTTTAGTAACTGGTTTCTTGAAAAAATTCGCGATGATGTTTTATTTCCATTAAAAATTATATGGACTGATGAAGCTACCTTTACAAGAGGAGGAATTGTTAACAAAGAAATTATCATGTATGGGCTCTTGAAAATCCCAGAGCTATTAGAGAGAATAGGTTTCAGCATGAATTTGCTATTAACGTTTGGCTTGGAATTTGGAACGGATTACTGGTGGGACCATATTTTTTACCTGGAAGATTGAATGGTATCACATTTACACATTTTTCGGAGAACGACTTTTCTAATTATTTAGATGACATTCCCTTACAACAGCGGATTGAAATGTTGTTCCAACTCGATGGATGTCCAGCTCATTATAGCAGAGTTCCTCGAGCTTGGCTGGATATAAATTATCTACAACGATGGATTGGTCATGGAGGAGTAGTACCTTGGCCACCCAGATCACCTGATATGACACCCATGGATTTCTTCGTATGGGGAACCTTGAAGCAGAAAGTTTGTTCGGTGTCAAGCAACTCAAGAGAGCAATTAAGAGACCGAATCATAGATGCAGTGCACCAAATATCATCAGAACAATGTTTAGCTGCAATTTATCAAGTGAGTGATTTAATGCTTGCATTGGTGCAAGAGGACAACATTTTGAGCAATATTTACATTAAAAGGAATATAACATAAATATAAATGTAAATAATTAAGTATAAAAATGAAAACTTGTTTTTGTTTTTTTGCGATTTTCTCTAAAACTCAGCAAAAACGAGCAAATCTCTAAAGGACTTTTTGTCTTAGTTTTCCGGTCCCCTATAAGTTCCTGAAGTTTTGCCATTTAAATTCGGGACACCCTGTATGACCTGAGGACGAGGTGTCTCACTGCTGAGTTTCCATGCTTTGGATTTCAGGTTCAAACCAGCTGTGGCAGAAACAAGATTTCCAATTTAAACACCAATGGATGGACCCTGAGGGATCTGGAAATCCTCACACTAGTGCATTTCCAACATCTATAGGCGAGTATTCTACTGGAGAGATAGCCTGGCGGGTGAGTGATCTCAGACAAATCATCTCCCTGTAAAACCGCTCATAGAAATAGTACCTACCAAGTTCTGAACCAGTACCGAACCCAAGACCCTTCATGGTTTGCAGTAGTACCGGTCCTTGGCCTCAGATGGACTCATGGGATCTGCAGACCATCTGCACCTGTGGCATCTGCAGGTTTAGAAACAAAAGTGTCAACCATATAATGAACACTTCATTGGTTGTAGTTAATGGTAAAGATTTATTTCTTATTACTTACTCATTGTAAGTCAATTTAAGTACAGTCAGCATGTACTTAATCTTTTGGTATGTTGCATATGACCATTTATTAACGTAAAATCCTTGTTGTCCAATTCGGGAACGCGGTACGAAGTTCTTGGGGAAGGAAACCGTTGAAATTTTCAGATTTTTTTTCTTTTTTCCTATTAGGCTAACTCTAGTGGAAAAGTTCTTATTACAGAAGATAATAATAATAATAATAAAGAGTTTTATTACAATGAATTTAACAATTTACAATTTTGTAACATATTACTTAATACATGTTTTGAATAAAATAATTTACTCTGAAAATTGGATTAACATAATAAATAAAAAGTAGTATACAATTATAACAGTAGGAAAAAGGAAAGACTAGCATTGAATGTGCTAAACATATTCTTAATTCCTTTAAAGCAATCCACTATAGAAGGTTCATTATTTGACTTTATCGGTTGTTCTTGGCTAACAAACGTTTTCTAAAACCATTTCTAATTGGATTTGGGTAAAACTGGAAAGTCTGTAGGTTTAGCTTTATAAATTATTCTGTTGGAGGGGTTTATTCTTGGCCTCTATTACAGAAGATGAAAATAACTAAGTTAGGCACGATTTTCACTTATATAAGCAAGATTTTATAAACCTTATATACCTATAGCCTTTCGGATATTTAAAAACAAAATCTGAAAATGAAAAAAAAAAATTCAGCATATTTATGGTAATAATCTGAATAAAATAAACATATTTCTAAATTGAGTAATTTAAGTAATTCGCTTCTTATCCCCTTATCGTGAGGTGATTACCTGTTATGATTACCTTACTTTGCGTTAGTTGTTTGTGGAACGGACGTTTTGAAGAGAAGTTGTGTGCCTATTAGGGGAGTCTCTCAGGATAGTTGATGTGAAATGTGCTGCGCGCAGTGTCCTTTATATGAATTTTGTTTTTTTGTACGATCTGATAATCCCTGAATTGGTGGAAACGTAGATTGACGAGTTTATCCAATGTTTTAATCACTTGATGCTTTGCTTTTAGTGTTTATACTATTAATTAAAGAAATTAATTGAATAAAAAAAAGAATTATAAATTAAGAGTTAATGACACATAGTTAAATATTTCATTTTATTGTTAATATTATTATTTAAATAAATATTCCATCCACATAACGTATCATTTTCACCAGAAAGATAAGCCGCGAAATTCACTTAGGCGCATCCCGAAACGAAATGCCACCAAGAGAGTCAGTTAGGAGATGGCTCATGTAATAAGAAATATGGGGAGGGCATTAGGAGAGCTCATATGGGCCCATAGATCTCCCTACACGTGTTATTTAGTGTCCCATAGCCACCCGGGAGCCGGGTAATAAATACACTTCTCAGCCGGTGGATGTGCCTTGAGGCCTCTCCTGTGGCATCCATTGTGCCTACGTCATGCATATTTATGTCATAAATTAGTTTTTAATGGCGACGACCTGATTCGAGCCCGCACAAATTATAGGTTTTAACTGGCCCCGGGTTGCCCAACCCACTCGGCCTCAGGCTAGGCCGGCCCGATTCTCTGAGGCTGCCTCTGATCCTCAGGTGTAATCCAGATCGAGATTGAGACATCTTTCCCCTCGCTTAGGAACCTCTACCGAATCGTGTACATCACACATTATGTGAATACTTACAAAATATCATTCTATTTAGATTTTTATTAGAGAAGAATTAATTGACTGTAACTTCTAATGTAAGGAAGAAATAGTTGGGGTGCAGTCAATGAAAACACCATAATAAGTGTATACTTATTTATTGTGTACCGACGTTTCGACCTACAATGTAGGCCATCTTCAGGGCTATGAGAAAGAAACAAACAGAACAAAAATATAAAAATCTTTCCAGTATCAAGAATAGAGTGACATGTAATGAAGAAAATTAAAATAGTGACTAGAAATGATAAAATAGTGAATAGATATGATAATTAAAGATAACGAATATTAAAATAGTTACAAAATATAGTAAAATTAAAGTAGTGACAGATATAATAAAATTACAGATGATGAACAGAAAATAAAATAGTGACAGATATAATAATTAAAGAAAACGAATATAAAATACAGAAAATAAATGTACAGAAAGGATAAAATGTAAACATAATATAAAGGGAAAGAAAAATAAGGAGGTAAACAGAAAGATACAAGATGAGAAGATTGAAATATAAAAAAGGTGGAATATGAAGGATTTAGAAAAAACTAGTTTAATTATAGATATAAATTGTATGATAATAGACTTCTAGAGGTTACATAAGTAAAATGTAATAATACAAGAATATTTACCACTATATACTACCTATTCATTTCTTTCATTATCATTATTTCTTACATATTCTTGTATTATTAAGGTATGATGAGCTGGATACGTACCAGACGCAAAAATCTGACTCATATCCATCTACTTTTAATGAAACATATATTTGAATGTAAAACGTTAGAATGCATTTGAATATTTAAATATGTATACCGTTTTAAGAAAAAAATAAAATACAGAAGATGCAGATGTATTTAAAAGAAACTCGATTCATTCGTAGACTTTGAAGAAATTAAAGAAGAGCATTCGTCACCAATGGGCTCTGAAGTCGAAGCGGTGTTAAACAAAATCAATTTAAAAAACATTTAAAATTATATTTATATAAAATAAAAATTACAAATCCAAGTTACTTGGACATTTTATATATCGACGGTTTATTTTTTTGAATTGTTTAACTGGTTGGTTGGTAAAATTGTTGACAATTACAATTAGGACAAGTCACTCACTCAATAAAAAAAATCTGCAAAATTAAATCCAACAGGAGGGAATGGGTTTAAATATATTATTAAAAATATAAATTAAATGAACTTTCGAACGAAAGAAAGTAGAAAGAAATTTTTAAATTCTCGGATAATTTTAAATATCCTAAAGATAAAGTGAGATTTTCAGACCCTAAAGACTAGATTTACCGTAAACTTTTTTCCAGTTTAACTCATATTTAGTATAGCAAAATACTAAGAGCGAAACAGAATTAACGATCCTCTATTGTTTATTACAATAAAATATCATTTAAAAAATACTTTAGGTGTTCAGGATCAAAACCTGCTAACTCCAAAATTTTAAAAATTGACTTTTTCACATTTTTGCCATTGTAGCTATGCAATTCTGTCTATCACGACACTTTTGCACCTTATTTCTTATGTTTTTAGTTCGAATGAACTAAAAACCGGAGGAGAGAAACCGACCAATCGGAATTTATCTACTAGATGAAGGGTTGAGCACTGCCCTCTCAAAGAAGAGGTTTTCAACTGGATATTCAATTTACAATATTCGATTCAATTAACGATTCCAATCTTTCTACCTGAATTCATCAATACCTTGCCAACAAAACCTGCGTTAAATGTATATATATATATATATATAGAGAGAGAGAGAGAGAGCCCTAATCCACAGAATTTAGGAAAAAGCTAATAACCTCGAATTGCCTCAATGATCATCATAATATGAATACACCCACAAACACACACACACACACACACACACACACACACACATATATATATATATATATATATATATATATATATATATATATATAATACAGTCTCCAAATTAACGTAAAATTGCTACAAAGAATTTACAATAAAAAAAGTGTCTTTCCTCTTTTACTAAATCTTGTAAGAATTCGTTAAATCGTAAGCCGTTAAATGTCAACTTTGACAATGGGATTCTGCTAAAGCTAAGCCACCAATAAAGTAACAGTCTTGAAAAGTACTTATTGGATCTAATAAATTTACTTCTTTTTTTTAAGCCGTTAAGTTGCGGGATGCTTCGAGTGCAGGTAGCATTAGTGCCACTAATAAATAATCGGCTAACCTTTCTCCACATCCTCTAAGCCGATTCCAAAGCCCTCTTATACAAGAGCATGAATAAATTACTACAAGGCAATTAAATTAAATAGCGGTTGATAACTTTATTGCTCTTTAATGAAACTATATATGAAAAATAATTAGAATGGTGTTGATATTAGTCAGCATTTGCCAACGAACTAATATTTTGGCCATTATCAGGATCATTTTTCTTTCCTTGATAATTTTTCTTACAAAGAAGCATAGTAAATTTGCTGGATAATCAAAACTTATTTATAAAACCATTCTCTTCACTGATCCCATATCCCCGTATTCTCGCAATTTGCGATGTATACAGGGAGAAAATGTTCATTAAACATTACTTCATTTAAGAGCTTGTTTACTTTGATCTTGTTATAATTTTTAAAATTATAATAATTAATAAAAAATATACTAAAATAAATTATAATAATATATAATGACATAAGTCAACAAGATCCTAATTTAAGTAATGTTCAATGAACATTCTTCTCCCAGTATACATCGCAAATTGCGAGAACACGGGGATATGGGTTCAGTGAAGAAATTGGATTTGCCTGACCGAGGTACAAACCAGGATAGCTTAGATGGTAGAGTACCTCGACGGAAATATGGGAGACCCGAGTTCGATCCCGGCACAGGGGATTTTTTCTCTTCAAAATAAAAATATTTATACTTAGAATAGTGTGTTATTTAATGTATTCACTAATAAACTCATTTTCTCTCTGTTAGGGCATAAATATGGGGCCAACATAGTCTCGAACTTTTCTCTTCAAAATAAAAATATTTAAAATTATATTAATTAATAAAAAAATAAATTATAAATCTATTATAAATAATAGTTATATTAATATCTCAATAGATAAATCAAAACAAACCAGTGACTATTAAAATTTTGTAATACAGAAAAATAAAACGACGAGACATAAAAGTAGACAGGAGCTATTAGCGTACGACATAGAAGCCGCGGTGGTGCGTGGGTGTTCTGGAACGCTACCAACATCAAGCAATAACTCACAACATCTGTTATCCTCTCTCCAATCCTTTTCCTTCCCTTTATTCCTTTTTTTTTTTTGTATATTTATTTCTTCCCATTTTTTCTATCCGTGTTTTATTTTTCTAGCGTGTAGGATCCGAATTCCGAGACGAAATATCTAAAATCGTTTTTTATGAGTCCGTTTGATCCCAAATTTATAAATATCCGACTGAAAACTGACCTAAAAATGAAAATAAAATTTCGAAAGAGAAGAATATTCTTATATTAATTCTGCAATATCTTAAATATTAGTATTATAAATAGTTATATATTAGATTTTATCAGTAAAAAGAATGATAAGATGTAGACATAGAAGACGAAAAAAAAAATCCGAATGCAAATATTATGAAGATATTAGAAGTAGATAGAAATGTATCTCAATAATCTCATAAACTTGTTTATTCTTTTAAATTATAAAGCAACATTAATTAGAAAAATGTTTAAATGATATTGAATAAAATTAATTAATATATGAAGTATATACTTAAATTTATGATGGTTATTTTTAAGTTTAGTCTAATTTACTGTATTATATTTTGCTGTTATATATTACTGTATATTACTATAAAGTATGGATTATAATTTTTATTTTTTCTGAATCGATTATAATGGATTAGTATCAAATAAATATAACAATATAAAAAAATATAAGTTTCAAAAATATGTGTACTCTAACTGTATATATAAAATAAACAACTAATGTATGCTCATTCTGATCTCAGCCCTGAAGAAGTCAGCAGCATGGTTGGCGAAACGTTGGCGAACAATTTATCAAAACGGTCTAAACCAGAAGAAATCAACAAAGTCTTGTAATAACTAATGTATGTTTTACCAATTCAATAAATATCATACACTATATAAACATAATTTTGTCTGGTACATTTTCAGAGAAATTTCTAACATTATATTTCAAAACTAAATATGTACATTCTTAAAATTGGAAAATGTAACCGAATAATTAAAAGCCGTAACAGCTTTGATTTTTAAAAAAATTATCGTTTTGGTAAACAAAACATTTTAGTTTTTTACCAAATATATTAAATCATTAAAGAAAATCTTCAAAAAATAAATGAAACAACGCGCTCCTTTGAGACTAAAAGTCTGATTATCCAGAGAAAATTGGGGAGATAACTCTTCCGGGAGCTGGATAATAGGGCTACGAGGCTCCAGTTCCCTATAAAGGTTATTATATGAAGGAACTTACCTTTTAGGGCACTTAGCCTTTCAGTTTACGGCATTCCAGATAGTAATTATGTTGTAGTACAATTAATTATAATAAAATATTATCATTAATAACTTGTTTTCCTATATTAATCTGTTCAGTTAAAATATACTGCAAAACCAGAGATATTTGCAGAACAGAGATATTTAGTATTTTCATACACGATCAAACTCGGAAAAATAATGCAATTTCATAATAATGATAAAGAAGTGTAACTTAACATTCTGGATATTCAAGAAAACTCCTTAATACAGTAGTATAAGGTGTGAAAAAAAATGAGAATATTACTTCAGCACCATGAGATTAGTATCTATTGAAATTTACAACTGTATACAGAATACATCAAATAAATATAATGATAGATAAATCATGTCCAGAGACAAATGCAAGTAGAGGAACTACCCAGTGGTAGTACTCAAATAAAAAGTTCAGCTTTGAAGGTCACGAGTCCATCTTCAGACGCCTCGGAGGATTATCAGGAATTGAAGAGGTTGCGAGTTTTGAAACTAGTAGGTTTGAGTGGAAATGAAGTTTGATATGAAAAGATTGATGCGGATTCGGGCCAAATCAGCAATAAACGGGATATTAAGGTCATTATGGATTACTGTGTTCGTAACAAAGTAAGGAGCATTTCTCATTTTGCGAAGGATTATGGATTGTAAGATTGAATACGAGAGGAATTCAATGGCTTAGTGGAGCTTCAAAGCTCTATTTCGTAAGTCCAGATGGGTCTAATGATTGTTATGTATATGAGCTTTTGCAATTAATTGGGAACTTAGAGCGTTTGTCTAGTAAATGTTGAAGTAGCCTAAAACGGCGAGCTGTTTCTTGTCGTTTCAGTCTAGTATGAGGATTCCAAGTTAAGCGTTTGTCAAGGTGTAGTCCTAAGTACCGCACCTGTTCTACAGGAATCAGTGGGATGTTATTAAACGATACAGGAGGGCAGGAAGTCGTTGGTTTACGACGGAGCGTAAAGGTGATTTGATGAGATTTGTGGGAATTTAAAATTTAATTTAATCCTCCAGTTTTGACACCAATTTTCAAGGTCAATGATATGGGATTGAAGAGTACGGGATGCTATAGCTGGATCAGTGTTGATAGATAATAAACTTGTGTCATCCGCATATGTGGTAAGAGTAGTATAGAAAGAAATACTAAATTTGTCCAGCAATCCTATGAAATTAAAATAATAATCAATAATAATAATTAATAGCATATTGATTCGGCTCTTATCTCAGGATAACTCTCTTTATAACTTCAGTTTCAGTCCTTGGTTTAGTACGTGGTAGAGACTACTGTTTTTAGCACAACGGTTGTCCAGGGTGGTGATAATAAGTGGTTTTAACTTAGATATACTTTTTTATCATACTTGTATTAATTTAATGTTTATCCAAATGAACTTCGAAAGTTTAACAACAAATTTTTATTTTTATTTTTGTTTTGATAATTAGCGATATTATTTTAAGTATTTTACTCATTTGGAGAATTTGAAGAATTATATATAAAATAATCTTTTATAGTCTTCAATTATATAGAAGAATTACATTATTCTATTTTTAAGAATTGAAAAAAAAAATAACATGGAATGAATGAGAATGCGAAACAAAAAAAGTGATAAAATTTAATGATGGCAATAATACTGTAGTAAATAAAACTGTGATAAGTAAATAGGTCGAAAGAAATAAAAGTGTGCTTAACAACCTAATACATTTGAGAAGCGATTCAAGGAAATAAAGTTTTTCTCATTATCTGCGACACATAATTGTATGTTCTTTATAGAATGTTGTGCTTAATATCAGAAACAATAAAACTCAGCTAAGTAATGATGACCATAAAATAAACGGGGCCATTTATGAAAATATTTAGAGCCCTAAATTAATGCTGAGAATTGTTTCAAAACAATTCCGAGTAAATGTCGGGGAATAAATACAAGCTCCGGAGTTAAGCAATTGCCTGGATTCGCCTAAGGGACAGGAACAAATTGGAGACAGGCTCGACCCCAGGGCGGGGCAGATAAACAAGGGGCTAGAGATAGGAAAAGAGAAGAGATAGGAGAAGGATCGGTCGCAGAATGGAGTAAACACCAGGCTATTGCGATAGATTAGTCTCGTAAGGAGAGTCTCCTAGCTGGAGTCTACTGGAATCCAGGCTTGTAATCGGTCAATTAGTCATTGAGGTTATTGTGTACAACAGAAACTTTCTTAAGCGTAGTTTGTATACCAACTAAGCCCAAGATCGCGGATTGATAGCTTGGCAGGAGGCCTAAGATTTTGTAAAAAGGAGTAAAAAACCTTGGTTATGCCGTTTTTCGGAAAAAAAGTGTTAAATGGGGGTCTCGAGCATGTGGGATGTTAGGTATTCATTAAAAATACCCATCCTAATTAAACCTGGCTAGGCTAAAGTATCTGACACCGCACAAGTAGATTACTCGTCGTTAGGAATCTTTAATGAGATCTGAAACCACTATTAGGTACTTATTCCACAGGTTGGCAACAAGGTAGTAGAGGTAGTTAGATTACCGTCATGTTACGTCACGTTAAGTCCTTTCTACGTCACAATCTCTTCTGTATCAGTGTCGTATCTCACCAGTGTCGTCCATCTTTTCAATAAATAATTAAAAACAATAACCTAGTATATTTGTTAAATAGCTATTGTGTACTTAACTTTTCATTAGAATCTGGCGTAATTTGTTAAGATGAAATCATTTGTGTTTAAGTTAGGTGAGTAATTCTCAAATAAGCTGTCATTTTGTTTTATTGAGGTATGTTGTAAAGATAAGATAAAGATTTTTTTTCCAAACATTCCAATTTTATAGATTATATACAACGTATAGGATCGTGAAGTATAAATGACATAACGTGACGTCAATTGACGGGACTTCAACTACCCCTACCACCAAGCGGCATTAATACCCGTCAGTTTACTTCCACCTACGCCACTAGGTTTCAGATATTCACCGGAGATACTAAAATATAAGGATTGGCGGAAATAATAATTAAGGATGATGATTTATTTTTATTATGTAATTATGCAAACGATTATATTTTAAAGGCGATAAATAAAATATGACAAGCGGTAATAGTCATGTGTGTAAATTGAGTAGAATATTTTGATGAAGCCGACAATCCTTATGTCAATATTTTTCTTCCATTAAATGTAATAATATATCAATTGAATTAAATATTATAGTTATTGCATTTAAAACAAAATCTATCCATGGTTAGGAAAAAACAACAATTATCTCAGTGGTAAGGAAATTAAAGAGGAAATCGAAATAAATATTCTAGAATATAAAAAAATTAAATAAAACAAATCAATTTGTTTCTATATTTTCTAGACATGGCTTCTTGTTTGGATTTTCCCTTTTTTATTCTTTTTTATTTATTTAACGATACTTAATGCTACTATGGCTAGTCGAACGATGCTAAGGAGGGATTCCTAAAGTTTCCTAAGCCAGGGATAGCCAATATAGTCTTTACGAGTACCTAACACCACACAAGCTTGAGTTCCCTCTTTTTACATATCATCTGAAGGCGGCTAGATCTTTACCAGTACATGACACCATGCAAGATTGAGATCCTCATATTAAGTATTCTGTGAAGGATTATGCCGGGCTCCAGCCCGCGACCTTGGGCATAGAATATTTTATGCTAGCCTCTACATGACGACAGATGAACCTCGTGCTTCACAGTTTGATACTTAGATATTCTGTGGGATATTCTTATCTTATTTGTTTACGCCCTTCTTTTATTTTTTCTCCGCCCTGTGTATTTTCACTTCTCTTTTAATACATTAATTGTACTACACTTTAAATGGTTTTGACATATTTATGTTTATTTACTCCGTGTTCTTTTGTTTTGTTTTAAACCTATAGTTATGGGCTAATAACACAGGTCTGCGATGAAATTATGTTGGCATATTTAACTGGTGGGTTTAACAGTATTTTTTCTGCTGATTACAGAAAAAATAGTGAAACAATTCCATTACCTCTAGATAAGTCACAAATTTCACTTCTTATTTGATTCATCAAAAAGGAGTTTGAAAGCTGTATTTCTTCACAATGGTAACCGATATGCTTCTGTGCCTGTTGGACACTCAATCCATTTGAAAGGATGCTACGAAAATCCTGAGTCTGCTCGGAATAAGCTCGGCTACTCTGACCATAAATGAACCATTTGTGGGGATTTGAAAGTTATTTCCATGTTACAAGGTCAACAAAGTGGTTACACAAAGTTTCCATGTTTCCTCTGTGAATGGGATAGCTGTGACAGGAAACAACACTATGTCAAGCAAACGTGGCCAATCAGAAAGGCTTATTCCTGAAGTTAAAAATGTTGAAAGACAAAGTTTAGTGGATCCTAAAAAGATCTTACTTCCACCTCTTCATATCAAATTGGGGCTAATGAAACAGTTTGTGAAAGTGTTACCCAAAGGAGGAGAGTGTTTCAAGTATCATTGTGAACAGTTTCCTGGTATTTCCGATGCTAAGCTGAAAGAGGGATTCTTTATTGGGCCTGACATCAGAAAACTTTTAAAAGATGAAAGCTTTGTCACTGAAATGGAAATGGAAGAAAAAAATGCCTGAAATTCATTTAAACTTGTAACACGCTTTCTTGGATACAAAAAAGACCAAACTACAAAACTTTGGTTGCTGAATTGTTACAAAACTACAAAATATTGGGCTGCTGCATCAGTGACAAAGTTCATTTCCATCACTCACATCTATACAACTTTCCAGAAAATCTTGGTGCTGTAAGTGAGGAACAAAGAGGACGTTCCCATCAAGATAAAACAGAAATGGAGCGCAGATACCAAAGTCGATGGAATGTCAACATGATGGCAGACTACTGTTGGATGTTAAAAAGGGAAAATTCACAAGAAAACAGCCGAAAAAGTATCAAATGAAGATTTGATGGAAAAATGAAAACGTTTTTCAAAGACTTTACACCACATGTGCATCACTTTTATGCTCATTTTAGCTAGGTATCGTTGTTTTTTTTTATTTTACTTCAAGTTAAAATAATAACGACAAATCCAAAATTTTCCATTTGTTGTACTTTTTCCAAAAACTTTATTTATTTTGTAGGAAAGCCTTAAGTGTTAGAAAAAAACCAATTTCATTTTTGAAATCAGCGCAAAAACTACATAAAGATCAGTTAACTAAATCAAAACAATTTTTTTTTGCAGGCCTGTATAATTTAGTGTTCCTATTGGTTACGAAGAAATCCCAAACTATTCTGCAACGCCTAATTCTGCTTCAAAATTTATCATACTCTAATTGGAATTAAATTGCACTTAATCTCTAAGGATGCATCAAGATTCTAGAAGAAAAAGAATAAAAGTAAAGTAATAGATACTCAAAGAATAATGCATCGTTGACGATATAATTGAACCAAAATATAATTTACAAGTGTATTTATGTGTTTTGCGCATATGTCTTATGTTTTCGCTAATACAAGTTGCAACGCATCATGCTCAACTAAACATTACTTATACAACGCATTATCCATTGTTCCTAAACAAGCTAAGTACTGCTGTGACGACTAAACGAGAGGACAGAAAAAACAAATTCAATGTAAATGAGGAAAGCCTATCATGGAGCTGGGCGAGGCGGAGCATTAGCGGCGGTTATGCAAAGTCTGATCGAGGGCACTATAAAGATACTTGGATAATTAAACAGAACATGTTCCAATTAGCGAGAGGTATAAATATTCAAAGAGGTTTGACTTTCTACAATAGAGATCGCTGAGATCGCCCGACTATTAGCCGTCGATGTGAATCTCAACGAGGACAGCCTACGGCGGTCTGGAAGAAAGCCAAGGGGTACGGACTGCGATCCGACGCCCAGCTTTCTCTCTTCGCCGATGTGCGAGGACCGTGGAAATATTGGACCTCACGACTATTTCTATTCAAGTATCGTTTGGCGGTACCTAAGAGGCAGGTAGAGGTAGGTCACGTATGCTAATCGAATCAGTATTTTATCGATACTTTTTCTTTCAATTGAAAATTCCTAAATACTCCTTCGTGAGTATTAATCTCATGGGGCAAACCCTAAAACCAAAGTACTAACTAACAAATTTTAAAGTCAAAACTTGTTCGTTATACACTTATCTGCAGCCCCGGTGAAAATGTGGTTAAGTCATGTCATATCATATCAGTCTGTGATTGGCCGCCATACTAAGAGCATCGTTAGCGTCCCCTCATAGCGTCCTCTGCCACGTGGTGTAACGTATTTTCTTAGCGTGTTTTTTAAACACGCTAAAATGTGAGTAATATCTTTAATATTTATTATATATTATCAGTTTTATTAAAAAGTGCTTATTTATTAGTTTAGTAGGTAGTAAGTAGATAGTTTTTCTGTTATTTCTATTTTTTACGTATAATCAT
Organism: Arma custos; assembly: GCA_037127475.1. NCBI lineage: Eukaryota > Metazoa > Arthropoda > Insecta > Hemiptera > Pentatomidae > Arma > Arma custos. The sequence continues at coordinate 51,626,091 of CM073762.1, read as the reverse complement.
GACGAAGACCCCGGACACGGCCATGGACATTTCGCAACCTATTACACAACCCTCTACTTCACAAACAGACACACCAAGACCAATTATCAAGTCACACAGACTTAAACGTCAATTTAATCAACAAACTGACGACGAAGGATTCACATTAGTACAACCAAAGAGACAGATGGCTTACGTACCAAGATCAGACCCCCCAATTAACACACCTATCACAACCAGAAACTCTTTCTCACCACTTAACCAACATAACACAATAAACAACACTACTAATGCACCGACACAACAAACAAATACCAATACACTCAAGCCGGCTTCTATCGTAATCAAACCGGCAATGTCAGCAGTGGCTTTAAAAAGTCACCTAATTGATGCTGGTTTGTCACCTATTTAATATTAATCACCTAATTGATAGCATCCTTCTATATTAGGTCAAATCAGACCGAAAACAAAATTTTCCTCACCAACATGGACGACTACAAAACTGTGGTAGGAATACTCGAAAAAGCAAACAATATTGCCTATCACTCGTATGCTCCTAGGGGTACAAAACCCCTAAGAAGATATATTTTTAAGGGCTTTGACGTGGATCACCCTATCGAATCGATAACTCAGCACCTCCAGACCAACCTCCCAGGGTTCAAAAATGCATGGAGGATGACTAAAACGGACGATTTAGGTAACAAAAGAACACTAAGCAACATCGTGGTTACTACTGATCACAATGTAATCCTTGACAAAATTTCTATGCTGGGCCCTATTGACTATGTGGGGTACAGCGTAGAAAAAATGCGCAACATTAATGGCCCCAGGCAATGCCATGCTTGCCAGGAATATGGCCATACCCAGAACTATTGCGGGCGCATTGTCAAATGCGTTCGTTGTGGTGAAAACCACGAGACTAAAGACTGTCCCAAAACAGGCCCCCCCAAATGCGCAAATTGTGGAGGCCCACATGTGGCCTCTTATCGCTATTGCGAAAGTAGACTGAACCTCATAAAAGCGAGAGCTCAGAACAAAATTGTTGACAATACCGTTAAAAAACAAACCACTAATAGTGGTACAAAATCTGACCCGCACTCGTTTGCAGGGGTCACCTTTTCGGGAGTCAACCCTCCCCCCAAAAATCCTAACCAGGATGACAAACCTGTATGGGCTATTAATTATGGGCTAATGAGCTCATAAACATGTTCAAGGACATGAAAGAGATGTTTAGGCCCTCAGTTCTCGCACTTACGGACACAAAACTCAACAGACATACACACGCATACTTTAGAGGCTACTACACATACAGACTTGACTCACAGACTAAGCATGGAGGTGTAGCACTATTAGTGCGCAATGACGTCCCCTCCAGACTAATAAACAACAACACACTCGACGATGACAAACACACCGCAATTACTGTACAAGTCAGACTCAAACAAAATTACAAACTGGCTTGCATTTACAGAAGACCCAATGCAAAACTCGACACTATCAAAACACTACTTCGAGATACTGAAAACGACAGACAACACATTATCTTAGGAGACCTAAACGCCATACACCACACATGGAACTGTACGAAACCCAATGCACTAGGCAACCACCTAACAAAAACAAAATACACAATCATACACCCTAACGCTTACACTTACAGACACCACTCAAACCCATCATACACCTCCACACTAGACCTGCTACTCACACAACAGGCACACAGATTTACTAACTGCATCACAATAGACTTTAGTGACAATGACCACATTCCCGTACTCTACGAACTAGGTAAAAACGCAACAATAACACCACCTACTGACTACAAATACAACTTCAAACTAGCTGACTGGAAACATTACAAAAAACTAGTACACACAAACATCCCAAACATCACCCCACTCACAACCACAGAACACATTGACAAAGCCAAAAACACACTATTCACCACAATACAAGACGCAGCATCAGCCTCTATACCTACATTTAACCCAACACCCATACACCTACGCAAACCACCACAACACATACTCGCTCTCATAAAACAACGAAACAACATAAAGAACTGTTGGTCCTACTTAAACAAAAGATCCTACTTACAGACCCATAATAAACAACATGACCTGACAAATCACATCCCTAATGGCGCAGTGGAAAACCTCCCTATGGCATGACCAATTACGCCGGACTCATAACGATCCTCATAACTTCTGGAAATTAGTCAGGAGTCATAACACGAAGTCCAAATCGGTCAAAATCCACCGTGGCGATGAGTTTCTCACCCCTGCAGATCAGGCTACTATACTTGCCGACTATTACGTTGAACGTGACCTAGCACGAACAAACTCAACATATCTACACCGCCCTCTGAGCGTTAGCTCAAGGAACACCATATTCTCTACATATAAAGAACTGACTGCAATTCTGAGAAAAACTAAGGGAAACAAATCCTCTGGAAAGGACAACACTTCATATGTCCTCTACAAACAACTACCTAGGAAACCCCTCATGTTTCTCTTAAATATCTACAACTCATGCTCACGCCTTAAATACTTCCCAACGGAGTGGAAACATGCTATTGTTGTTCCACTCCTAAAACCCAAAAAACGAGGAGCTGTACCGGAAGAATACCGGCCTATCAGCCTCCTCAACCACATCTCAAAAATATATGAGAAATTAGTTATTATACACATCCGCAAACACTGCGAAACACATGACATTATACCCCCTGAGCAAACGGGGTTCTCTCGCGGAGTAAGCTGCTATCACCACGTAGCGAAATTACAACACGATACAGCTCACAACCTAAACAAAAACCTTGCTACAGCAATGATATCCCTCGACTGCACTCAAGCATTCGATTCTGTATCCCACTGTATTCTGATAGAAAAACTCAGGCTTCACCACTTCCCAGACCAATTGGTCGATATAATAGGATCATACCTCAGTGGCCGGACTTTCTCTGTTCGTGTCGAAACTGAGCTCTCTACAAAACGCCCAGTCACTTGTGGGGTCCACCAGGCCTCGAACCTTGCGCCAATATTATTTAACATTTATACTGCCCAAATAGTGGGGCAAAAAATAGACAACGTGCCAATCGCCGCCTATGCTGATGACATAGCAATATACACTGCTAGCATGAATGCGGATCACGCCATGCGCAAGGCCCAACAAGCAGCCCAACTGATCACAGAACAGCTACAAGACATAAACATACACATAAACACACACAAAACAGACGCCATCACCTTCTCTTACAGAAAAACACCTAAAACACAACCAACACTAAACGGACAAACAATACAGAACAAAAAACAACTCACATAGGTAGGGATGAAACTCGAATCACACCTCTCATTCACAGCTCACACTCAACACAGAATACACATCGCACGAGCCACAGCCAATCAACTCAGACACTTACTCTACTCACCGGGGCTGTCACTCAGACTCAAGATCCTACTATACAAAGCAATCCTCAGACCCACATTACTACACGGAGCTCCACTCCTTCATTACCTATATCCGTCAGCCCTGAAGTCACTACAGAGATATCAAAACAGCATACTACAGAAGATCACTAGGGGCACTACATTAGAAAGACGCAACATGGTACACATACACAACGAACTACAGTTAAACATTGTACAGACACACATAACTAGGTGTCACCTCAAGTTCTTTGACAACCTTCCCGCATCCCACAACCCACTCTTCCGAGCCATAACCCCATCCCCCCTTCCTGCAAGGTGGCAGGGTAGGAAGGGGCCCTTAAACCCCGTCAACATCATATCATAACCCCTATCCCCTCCTTTTCCCTCCCCTAACCCCTCATTAATCCCATCCTACTTCCTATCCTCTTACCTTGACCCCCCTCCTCTTAGTTCTAAGTTTCTAGTAGTATTTTAGCTTGTAAGTTATTAAACAGAGAAGGCCCCTCACCTTCGGATAATTTTCTGTACCTGAAATATGGACAATCTTATGTTTTTTCCAAATTAAGAGACCTTCCAATACTTTTCAGTAGAATAAGGATAATACTAACCCATATATTTACTTGTAGTATATTTACTAATCACATTGTTTTTACTTGTTTCATGATTCCTGAGGGATCCGGAAAAAAAAAAAAAAAAAAAAAGTGGTTAAGTCGAATATTATCCAAAATGTGGATCCAGTACTTGGAGAAACGGAATCGTATTGGTTTGTTAGATAATAAGGGGCTAAATCAGGAATTTGCTTTAAAATAAGTACCCGATTTTACGAAGAGTTGATGTGGCTGTACCTAGCTACCTTTCTTCGACAAGTTGCCCGATTCCATCGAACATCATACATTTCCGAATTCCTTCAATTCAGAACTTCAGTCCATTGTCGTAATACCCTTTATCAGATCCTCGTCCTTTTTGAACTCTATAGCTTCTTCTATTCCAATAATCCGAAGTTCCAGTAAACCGAAACCTAGATAAATAGAGATAGAAATATGATGTAACCAAACAGAAACGACGAATTAAGGTTTAATTCTTCCGAGGAAGGAAATGATCGTACTAGTAAAATAAAAAATATAATAACAGTAAGGCTATCCTGAAGGTTCGATGCTGATACCACCAATCTCTCGGCTTACGAAAATCCATCCACGAGCACTACCCAAACCCAAATCTGTGAGATCTTCGTAACGCTTTCATTCCCCATACACTTCGCTTTACTCCTCAAACATCAACCCATCTTATACTTTGGACGCTATAAACTCAATTATTTTAACGAGGTGAATGATCCGCAATTATCCTGGTAGAGGATCTTTCAGGGGACTCGTGGGTCAAGTTAAAAATAAAAATATAATATACATATATAATGGGTTTCGTTAGGTAATTATAAAACAATTAAAATTTTTCATCTACCATCATAAATGACTAGTTAATTACCGTATTAATTATCTGAATGGCAGTTATTATGAGACAAAAAGACAGATATTAATGTCGACCAACGAGGATCATTTGCTACCTTAGTCTCGAATAAATCAACTAAGCTACGGTTAGGCGACTATTTTTTGTATCCATATTCTACGTATCTTAAAACGTAAAAAAATAAATGTTTATAAGTGTTTTTAGTCCTAATATATTACAAAGGTTGATCATTGAAAACACTGCAACCAGTACTGTAAACTTGAATTTTGATTTCAGGACATGATGGAGACTCTAGTTAATCAATATTTTAGGTCGGGTTTAAATTAAATGAACTAGAATTGAATAACTAATTGAAGAAAGGGAATTACTCCAAATATTTATTTATAAAATTGTTTACCTACAGAAGGGATATTTGTCCGCAAGATAGCACAGTCTTCGCAAAGCATTCAATATTTTGTTTATAATTAGGCAACTAGTCCAGAACAAGACCAATTTTTGGTCTGTCTTGTAAAGCTTAGAAAAGTACAGGTAAAAAGGTAGCGATTAAGCTGCTTAATGATCATTCCAGTTACAAACACGTCTGTTCTGCTTTGCCTGTTAAGATGACTTAACAGTGTTTATAGCCGATTCCAAAACACTTGGGAGGGGGTTGTCCGATTTCACAGCTGCCACGAACCAATCACAACTAGCCTCATAACCGTTGCTCCATTTCAATTTAAAATTTATCCGCTCCGACTAGAGACAGTAAATTAAATGTTGTAGTGCGGATTTGCATATAAATAGATGGGCGGTTTCCTCAGACGTCAGTTCTAAAGGGGTATTTATCTTGCCTCTTTTCCACTCACCATTTGTGTATAATGGCCATACTTCATTTCTATCGTTCTCTTTAATTGCCTACAGCCCTTCGCCGTACCATCCGGTACCATCTAAGATCCATCCCATCCCAAACTGGCTTGTGTTTATTGATATATTGCTCTGTCCGTTCTCTTCACTATACAAAATAGCCCCATAGATCTAATTCCATTAGTGGGGTACCGTATAATTGTACCTGCTCTAGCTAGCTTATTATTTCTCTCAAATCTGCTTGTTCCACTATCAGCAGTGACGTCGAGGAAGGGATCAGTAGATATGTTTGGGTATCAGTTCCGGATTAATCTTTACTTTGAGCGTATCTGCTAATATCTGACTAACATCTTTTCGATATACAATATTTCTAATCAAACCATTAAAATTAATAATAACAAAAGGCCTACCAAACACAATGATTGTATGCCGATACTACACAACTTATTAGTTAATAAGATCCCATATTACAAATACCATCCAAATAGACTCCTCCAAAAGGGTCATCTCAAGCTCTAAGCAGGACTTATTGATGTCGGGATCCACTATGATAATAATTTAAGCTCAACTGCAGAAGAAAAAATAAGGAAGTATTTGGAGCTGGTTATAGAATTGAACTAATTATATCACATAAAAAGCGTCACCACGAATCCAATCATAATATCCGCTAATAAAAATCAACAGTGGCAGGCGTGGATGGATTAGAATTGGCAGTTAATTTGATGGTAGATGCTTCACAGTCAGTTGTCTTAGATTGTTGTTCTAAAATCAATACAGTTCCACCATTACGAGTTCTAAAGAAGACTCCACCACACGTTTACGTTGCGGGTTAGCAGCTCAGAAGGTTGCTCTAAAAATATAAGCATTTTCTTAAGAGAGTAAACAGTCCTTGGCTATGTCGTCCTCCGGAAGGAACGTAAAATAGGGATTAGCTTTACTTACTCAATAATTTCCCCTCTACCGTTTATGCAATGCGAGTCCCCTTAAAGTGCTTCATCCAATTGTCCCGCTCGAGACCCAGAAGCCTTCGTCTCGTCCATTCCTAGCTTCTCAGATCAAAGGTTCTGTAATCCAGTTTTCCCGCGTTCTCCTGATTTTCTCCATCGCTTGCGATATCATATTTGGCTTAAGCCCAAAAGACGAGTAGTTTTTAAAGAAATAGTTTCAAATCTATTAAATTTGAGGATTAATCTATTAACCAGTTAACCAGGGAATTCCCTTTTTAATTACGCAGTATATAACGGGTGCGAGCTCTTTCACTAGGACGTGTCAGTACGTCATTAAAGTACGTCACGCCCGGACAAAGTAATTTCGTATTATTGTTTTGTTTTTTATTTATACTTAAAATAAAATGTAAAGGCTATGAAATATTTACATTTTCCTTTATTTATATATAGCACAAAGGAAAATACAAAGTTACGTTTGACGTATTTATACGTCCCGCCCGATTAACAGATTAAAGTTGTGAATGTGAATTCTGCTATTGAACTCTCGAAATAATGAATTTCAATGGAACTACATTTTCTTAGTAAAAAAAAAAAAAGGAAGGCATCTGAAGAATTTTTTTTTGACAATCCAAATAATTGGAAATATGCTGTGTATAATTTAAAAAATTGTAATAATTATAATTAACTTAAAAATTGTATTGTATAATTATAAAAAAACTATATTATTAGTTAATCACTCCAAACAGTCGATGTAAATGATAGCTGAATCACCAGATTGTTTCCATCAATGAATTTAGATATAGAGCGATGGATTTTTTAAAAATTATATTTGATTTTGCAAGAGGCTATGAAACTATTTTCAACGATGTTGGGAATATCCAAACTTATTCAGTCGGTCCTTTACAAAAGACCACCCTGCATTCCCTGTATTTATAAATGACTCTTTAAACGCACATATGTCTACATAGCGGATTGGCCATTCCTACCTAAAATCATTAATGAAGTTAAGTCCATAACTCCTGAAATAAGAACAAATAATAAATAAGTCAACATAAGAAATCCTCCGTCGATGATGCCGAAATGAAATTCGTAAACACCTTCTTCATAAGATACCGAAATTATGGTCAATTCTAAAGGGTTTTTTTTTCAGCAGAAAATACATTCCGCATTTGCTAAATCAGAATTATTAATCCATAAATAAAGTATTGAAAAAATCCAGAGATGACTTTCCTATTGGCAGATCATTTGATATTTCACCTTTTTCCCAAAACGGTATTTTGCATAAATAAGTTTGTCGTCAAATTTGTCAACAATAACGGATCAGAATTAATTCCGGATATTTATTTGGCATAGAAGCGCTATTTGCAGTTGTTTTTTTGACAAACCTGTAATACAGGTTTGGCATGCAAACACAGCCCCCGCATTATTTTATCTAAATGAAGACGTATTTTATCAGCAATCGTGTCATATACTCTATAAGACTGAAAACAAATAATAAGGATGTGATGGATGGTATGTTAGTTAAAAGATATGAGAACAAATACTGCTCTAAAAACAAACTAAAATGGAAAAATTATCATACATTCCAGGATTCACCGTTTTATGTTATTAACTACATAATATAATATTATATATTATTAATACAGAAATTGAAACTTTACTGCTACTCTCCTTCAAGTTAGTTATTAGAGTAGTTAATAAAAAATTTTTCTCTTACCGTAAAAGTATACTATGACAAAAACTGAACACAATAGGTACCTGAAACAAAAAAATATTTTGCTACTTTAGAAAAATATATATACACAAAACAATATTAATAATACTATTTAAAATATAATTATAATATCGTATTATTATGATATATAAAAATATTATATAATACGCATACATGGCAAATTTTGGGAGTAAAAAAGCAAAATAGGATGAAAATGACGTTCTAGGATTTCCATTTTCAAAAAGCTATATCGCTACCTTAGTATTACAGGGTGTATGTTACAAAATTGAAAAATCAGAGATTTTAATATCAAATGTTTCTATGGGTCCAAAACTTCCTATATATCTTCAAGGACAAGAAATACAAAGGTGTATGTCATAAACTATTTAAATCGCAGTCACAAAGTCCTATGTTCCAAATAGAATCTCGTAATTTAAAAAAAAAAAAAAGCGACTTTAGAAGCACATGGTTTCATGTTATAGCATATACCTATGCAATATGTTAAATGTCCGAATGTTTATTCTAAGTACAGCCGAAATGAGTAATCTACTAAGAAAAGGGGAAGAAAAAATGCTTTCTTCCTTTTGATTAATAACCAAGTTCGTTTATGGGAATTATTCTACACTAGGAAAACGCTTAAAACTCAAAAATAGTGTTCACAAGCATACAAAAGAAATGTATACTTTTTGAAATAGTACTCAAGGATAGCGAGAAAATAAGTATAGTATAAATAAAGAATCAATTGGATTCCCAAAGTTGAGAGTCATCAGTTCATCGGAGGTGATTTATCTATTCATAAAATATATATGATATTTATAATCTTCGTGAACAAGTTCCAGTTTGAGTTCTATCAAATCTAATTTGTCCTATCAAATCACACATCGGAAAATAACTTTTCTTTCAATAAACCTTCGAGAAACCTATGTGATCTGCGGCAGCCGAACTTGAAAAAAAGCCGAACATTTTAAGCGAAGAAAATAAAAGTATATTTCAAATAGAGCAGCATCTAATTGATAAGAGACAAGGCATTGATAGCTTAATGTACAGAATTTTAAACATGGTAATAAAATAGTTTTATTAATGGAATATTTGATATTAAGGAGTAATATCAGTGTTCCACAAGAATGCTATAGTTTGATGACCTTCTTCATTGCTCGAATTCAAGAAATAATTAAATCTGATTATAAACAAAATGAAAATTTCCATATCCGGGCATTCATGCAATTCAGGAGGTGCAACTGGACTGAGCTTGAGACAATCCGAAGTGAGGTAGACTTTTGAGAGTATTATTATTATATTGGCCTTACGATTTTTGTAAGGCTGTAAAAACTCCTTGGATATGCCGTCCTTCCGAAGGGATATAAAATGGTGGTTCCGAGACAATGCGGTGTCATGCACTCGTTAAAGACCTCTCTCCTACCTGGATAGGACAAATTTAAGACTCCTAATATAGGAGCATCCGATTAGCCACAAGAGCATAAAGTGACGTTAAATGAATAAACAAACGTAGTGAAACCCTAAGAAGAAAAACAAAAGGATGAAACCGGGGCTAAAGTGTAACTCAGCGGTGGGGAGGGAGAGTTGATGGATTGGACTTGGTGCGGAAGATGTAAGCAAGCGTTCGGATATTAAATATCTTCCCCAGATCTTTTGTTTTCCCCAAACTTTGGCAGGGCAAACCCTTCGCACTTCCTGTGTCCGGCGATTTGCATAGAAGTTTACTCCCACAAGAATAAATAAATTTCTTTTTAGCATTCAGGAATATTTTGATTTTATCAACTATCCTTTATAATTTTTTTTATAAAGATGCCATACTTCGATATCCTTTTTATATAATATGTATAAGAAGGGAAACGGAAGAGGTTATTTTTATAATTAAAAGTTCAAATATATTGCTTATATTCATCGTATTCTCAGTATAACCATCAAGTCAGGGAGTTTGTGGTAAAAATAATAAAAGTTTCATAAAAATATTCTGAGTAACTTAGAAGATACACCTAGAGAGGCAGCCTAATCGCTACTTCTTCACCACCACTTCTAGATTTTGGAAGATTCCTAGACAAATGAATATAATATAATAGAAAAATAAATCCGACCATTCAATAATCCGTTCACTAAAATTTGTTTTTACTTCAGAGAACCCTACACTGGAGTGTGGTATTTTTAATTTAGTGGTAGATTGAAGCGCAAATTGTTCTAGGGCGGTGGGCCTGTTATGTGCCCGGCTTGGCTTCTACTAACCGCTTCTATTTTAATCAAGCCCTCCCTATACTATTTCGCTAAGTACAATACAAATAGTTCTTTATTGTTTAACATTATTAGTAATGTTTATAGTTTGAACATTTAATTTACAGTCCCTGGCCATATTAATGTGACCATTAAGAAAGATTATTTTCTTTTTGTTTTTTCCTAATTTTTTTATATACTTTCGAGTGTCTTAATAAATTGCTGTTTTAAGTAATGGCAACACTGTTATAAGTTTTTTAAAGTATTTTTTTTTTAGTAATGGCAGCATTGGTTTTAGTACAGCCATTTTGTTTTACGAGTGACAACGTGCATAATTTGTGTTTGAAATATTTGTGGATTTATTGTTCCTTTTTCATTAAATACAAGTCAGATTCGAGTAAGTTTATTATTGATTTATTATTCGTATCATAAATTTTAACTATTTTCATAGTCTTTTTTCATCAATATTTAAAATAGGGTGTAAATAGGGTGACAACACAAAATATTAAAAAAAAATAAAGATTTATTTTCGAAATTATTTTTTCAATTTCATATTATTATCAGATAACTAACTTGCCCATAAAACTAATATTTAAACTCGATTTACATCGTTAAGCAAACAAAAAGATTATGCAATCATGTAACAAGAACGAATCTATCCAGTGGTCACATTAATATGGCCAGGGACTGTATATACAGATGTTTACCATTTCATGATGTATATATGATACATTATTGGACTCTCAGTACACTACCTTCAACAACTTCTGTACAATTTTCGTTTAGGATTTGGCCATTTATTTACAATGTATAAATTAACTTTAATTACATTAGAAAAGATTACGGTATGTATAAAAATTGTTAAGTGTAAATATAAGGTGGAAAGTACGCCTATAAGAGTTAGTTTTTACTATACTAAATAAACCATTAAATTTATATGAGGCGTTTAGTATCAAAACCAGTTCGATCCCATTCTTATAAAAAAAATTTTGTTAATGTGTTTTGAAAGTTTAAAATGTATTCTAAAAGTGTGTTTAACCGAATGGATCTAAAGCGGTTCAGTCCATACAAAATTGGCAACAAAGTAGGTGTGCAACAAAATCAGTTCTATCCAAGCTTATTCAGTTTGCCGCTGCGTGCGTTTATCAAAAACGGACTATAACCCACTGTTGAAGATTCTAATGTAAGAGAAAATGAAGACATTTTAACTGAAAATAATTTTATTTAACAATTTTATTTTTCTTGCTATTATATAATTTTATAAAATAGCAATACAATTGATTTTTATTTTAATATTTAAATAATAAATACCTACTACTTTTTATGCTTGGTTTATAACAATTTTTTTATAATAATTAATGTTAATTTTTAAAAAGATGATTTTTTTCACTAAACCATGTGCTATTATTTCCACAGTCACCTTACTTTGGGAAACTGATTTAAATTCGCAGATTAAAAAAAAGTTTCGTTATTTCAATCTATAATAATTAAATTAATTAACATTAATTTTTTTTAACAGTTTTAAATATTGCATATTGGTGAATCCCCAATATTTATTTGTCATCTTACAAAATAATTTCATCAAAAATACTGCAAATTTATGTCACTAGTTGACTAAACATTCCATTTGGTTATTAATTAATTTAAAATTTTAATATATTATTATTAATATACCCCGCGAATCGACTAAAATAGTTCTACTGATCTAAATGTTCCAAAAGATAGTTTTGAATTTTTAAAACGTTTTTTGGCTCTCCTGAACAAATTTATGAAATAGATCGAACTAGTTTTGGTACTAAACGCCTCATATACTTCTTCGCATATGAAATGACTTTTATGACTTTTTAAACAGCTGAATAGGAACCAGAATCAAATGGTTAGGCAAATGGGGTTTATTAGGTAGATTTCCCTTTTAACTCTTTTTTGGCTAACTCAAACATAAAACATCTCATTACGAAAATTGCTTAACATAGAATTATCTAGGATTTACACTTGTTGAATGATTATTATATAACAATAATGTAGCCTGGGTTCGGGGTAGCTAGTATGAAGACTGCTTAGACGCTGTACCGAAAGTTCCCGAGATACATTTTTATCTGTTGACAGCAACAGATGGACTCTGTTAGATCTGCAAACCTTTCTGGCCTCAATTATGTTGGACCTTTGGCTTAGAATCAGCGCAATCTCTACAACGTACTGACCCATTCATGGGTCACCAGTGTCTAACAACGAAGCCAAAATTCCACTAACAGCCCACAGTCATACTTGACCACACCACATTAAGCGAAAACTCATTAGCACAGCCCTGGGAATTACTCCTGAGAACATGGCAACTGTTTCGCAACCTCTCAAAACAAACAAGGTCGGTGATGGATTCAGGTATCGATATCTGTTGCCTTTCTCCTCCTCCGGCGAACTGATACCCCCTGAGGAGATATTATCCGGGTCAGGGGTCAGTTGTGAAAGGAGGGGGATGGATTCATCTCTTCAAGGCGGTAAAGGTAATATACTGCATGAGGTAAACTAAAGTGCATATTGCAGTAACTATATTTAAACTCGTATTATGAAGACGTGTTTTATTGTTATATTATTTGATATTATATAGTTTAGTCAATTGCGTACTTATTCCGCAGATTGCCAGCTTGGTGGTAAGGGTACTTAAAGTCCTGTCAAGTAACGACACGTTACACCTTTTCTAAATCACGGTCTTATTTGGTATCTATAAACCATAATAAAAAAGAAACGAACTGACAAGACGCTACAAAGAACTGTCGCATCTTCTACACGACTCCAGATCTTCAGTTGACTAACGAAACAGATGACTTATCTATATCTCAGTGTATAAGACCAATTTGGACATATGGAACAGAACATTGGTATTCAGCAAAACACGTCCACGCACACAAGATACAAACAACACTGTCCAAAATTCTAAGAATAATTGTTAATGCTTCTTGATTTATTTCGAATCACACCATACACAACGACATGAGCATTCCCATAGAATCATATATTCGTAACAAATACATTACATTCAACTCATCAACACAAAATCCATTCGTTCTTCCACTTTCATACTACCAATTATCCGTGCTTGATAGGAAAAGATTAAAAATACAATAGCCAAGAGACCTGCTCATGTTCACATTTTCAAAGCTCCTGAAGAAAGGCAAAGAGAAGAAAACTGGGATCAAATTTTCTCGATGTGCAATTGTGCAGGTACAACTTAAAATTAAAGAATAAATAAAAATAGTACAAAAATACTCCTTAATAAAATAAATTTACAGCTTTATTTGAGAATGACTAACTTAGCCAATAATATGTACTTCAAGATGGTAATTGCATGATTTGTTGTTATATGAGGAGGCTCCCTTCATTATGTGTAAAGGAACAGAAAATTTGCCTGATTTTTACAGAAAATAAATACTTATTAGTTAGGATGACTAACAAAGTTCATTGTCTTTTTACTAATTTTTTAAAAAAATTTTATAGGAAAGAAATAGTGGGAGATACTAATAAGATCGTGAAGTAAAAAGGCGTAACGTAACGTCACTTGAGAAGACTTCATCTACCCAACCTGCAACCTGCAGAATAAGTATCATTATTTATTCTTTCGTTTACGTACACATCTAGAAATAAGATGTTAATTAGCCTGAACCAAATATCAAGCCTTTTATGGCAAACTTTATTCGCATTCAAACCCACTTGTTTCAAACCTACCTCTTCAACTTATGATAATCCTCCAAGAAAATAAGTAAGAGTATGTAAAAAGTAAGATATCTTGCTGTTTTCTTGTTCTTTGTCAAGTATTTCGAGACTTGTGGAAAGAGAATGTTGATATAAAAATAGAGGAGCTGACTGGCACAACAGAGGCAGGTGACCACTAATAGCCTCTCGTTCCATCAATCATCACTGTAACTGCTCCCATCAGCAACCATCAAAATCAACCGTTGTTGAGGGCTCATCAACCAAGTCTCAACTGAACTCCTTCTTCTAACTCCTCATCGCCTGATGAATAGGTTTTATCTAAGAATTATTGCTTTGAACCTTTTTATTCCTTCAGCACTAATCTTAGTAAATAGATAATGTAATAGGGCACTTGTGATTTAGCTGATCGCCATGAAACCTACTTCCTCTCTTGTAATGTTTTCTTATGTAATGTTTATTTATTAAATGACACTTTACGCTGCTATGGCTAATCGGACAATGCTACCGTGGGAGTCCTAAATTTTGTTTATTCAGAGTTATAATTAGGATATATCCTTTCAGAAGAACAGCCCAACTAAGGAAGTTTTACTCCTAAGCACCCCTTTAAATAATCCTAAGGTCACACGCCGGACATTTGCAAACCTGCAAACTTAAGCAAAGTAGGTTATTAAGATAACTACTAAACCACACGTGAACCTTTATCACTCGTTTCATTTGAATTATTTGTCGCTTTTTTTTTGCCTTATTGATTTTCTATGACTCCCCTGCGGATGGGGGAACGGACAATGAACTTTATTACATGGAACGTGCAAGGGCTAAGCACAAAGAAGAAGTAGTTTTAGAAGGTTTAAATAAACTTATGGTGATTTCATACATATTTTTAGTGGTGTGGATAGAAGTGAAAGAGCTAGAGCAGGAGTATCATTGCTTGTGCATAAACGTTTCCAAAACTTTATTAAAGATTTTGAATGTTTAAATGAGAGAGTCGTAAAGCTGGAGATCGTGATATTTGGTCAGGAAGTGGTGATCTTGGAATCATATTCTCCAACAGATTGTGCGACAGCTTCAGAAAAATATAGTTTCTTTGAGTTCATCACATAGCAGAGAGTTACCGGCACGAAAAATTTATGCCGAGTTTAATATTATTTACATCCAATAAAATTTCTGCGAGTATTTTTGTTATTATATTTTCTATTGCCACATATATTTATGTTACATTATAGTTTGAGTAATATCTTGGGAATTCCTTTTTCACAATCCTTTTATTTATTCATTATTTCCAGGTAAAAATAAGGAGAAGAGATCATAATGAGAAGACTGCAGGACTATTATTTATAACTAAATGCATTGTGAAAAATAAGCCACAGCAGGAATAAAAAATCATTTATAATTATTTTGTTTAAAATATTTCGGTACATCAAAAGATTTTTTTCAGAGTGAAAATCATTTGGCGAAAAAAGAAAATATATTTTCCTAAAAGGCAAGGAAATTTCGGTTAATATGGAATTCTGGCTTGATACATTAAATCCAGACGGATAAAAATGTAATTACCGAATTCTCGTCGGATTTGAATAAGGAGTCTTAATTTTCTGCTTTATTTCATTTCCAGCAATTTAGATGGAAACGCTTTAATCTAAGTAAATGTCAGGAATGATTTATTTCTTTAAATTTCATCAGTTTGATACTGAGTAGGGTACAAGATTTTAACAACAATAATTAAGAAAAAATACCATAACTTTTGAAATAGGTTTGCGAACCTCTTCGTTGTCGTGTTGCTTTTATAAGCAGTCAAATTTAGTGAGATTTCTAAACGGCAGGAGGCGCCCAATTTACGACGTGCTACAGAAAACCAATCAACGCCTAGCGACCAAGAGTGAACGGGTGGAAATATGGAATGATGAAAAAAAATTAAACAACTCTTCTCTGTCGTTGTTAACAAGCAGTAACGCGAATCCAACCATAGCTATAGTCTCCGCTTCGAAGAATTAACATTCAAATCGTTTTCGACCGGGTAAGACATAACCGAAATTTCGTAGAACATACGAATAACATAAATTGTGACGTGGTTTCCTCACCAGATTCTTGTTAAACAAAAATATTATGCCTGATCTCTGTAGGAATTATACAGAGATAAATTGTATCAACAACCTCCGTTCCTGAATAAGAGATTAAACATGAACTGTTCCATGCTAAGATGCTATTTTAAACAAAAAAACATGCTACCACCAATGAAGGGTCTTCGGTGCATGGAAAAACTGTAGTTTTTCTAATCTAACGGTTGTTCAGGGAGGGTGATTTGGTCAAAATCAAGGTCAAAGCCCGGGATTTCCACATAATTAAGAATAATAATTTAAGGTTATGTGAAGTGTCTATTAAATCCACAAGGCTCGATTCATAACTGATTCCAGAACAAAATATCTATTCCATACAGCCGGTTTCGAACCCGAGAACTACAACTCAATAGGTCACTCTACATATTCAGCTACATTTATACCAAAATAAAAACCCCGATAGATGATAAATGTTCATGATAATTAGTTATGTTATTTACTATCCAATTTTCCAAATATTGGTTTAGTAATAAATAATATTTTTTTTAATTTTCCCAGACACCAGTTTTCTTTTGGAATACGAAGTATTTGAAAGGGGCCCAATATAGAGGACACCAATTGGGGACACCAATTTTTAGAAAACAATACGAGAAATTTTTAGAAAACGGTTATGGTATTGTTCAGATATTTAAAAACTTGTTTTCATTTTACGATGTGTGCGTGTACGACACTATAAATAAACTTGCTACGTTTACTCGGTCATTTGTTGTATTATTTATATCCTTTTATCTTAGGAAATATTTAACATCCTTAGAAGCATCAAGCCATAAAAAGAGACGAAGAGTATCGCAAGCTGCCTCAGATGGAAGCCCAGATTTAAGCCCAAGCGAAGAGGCCTCGCTGGATTATCTAGCTCAGGCTTTGATGGAATAGCTCAGCTTTCTCGGATCTAGATTGTAGCTAAGCATCTCAACTTCGAGGAGGTTATAAGGAATCAGGAAAAATTTCATAATATTGTAACGAAAATTTTTTCGATAATATTGAATAATATTTTGGTCATAAGTAAAGCACATGGAATGATGAGGACGATAACGATTACTAAAATCAACTTCCTTCCATGTCATCTTCTCAAGGAATGTTTGCGATCACCCATCTAAATGTGTCTTAGGAAACAATTCTTCAACGCTGAACTTTGTCCATTCTCTTGTGTTTCTGCCCAAGAATTGTTTTTTCCTACCGTAACGTTTCTTCCCTTCTACTGTACCCTGTGATTTTTCGTTATCATCTTGGATTAGATGATTTACATTTTTCTGCTTTGGATAATTTAGGAAATCGGTAGAAACATTTTAAAAAAGTATTTATTAACATTATTTATAATAAATGCATTGGATGAATTATGATTAATAAATAAAAAGTCGGTACGACTACATCTCATGAAGGGTCTTGTGTTCACTGTTGTAGAGTATGTAGTGTTTCTAACACAAAGTTTGAATGGGAGGATTTACCAGAGAGAGAGCTTAATTATAGAAACGCTAACAGAAAAATAACGCTTGACATGTTTGATTTGAGTGGCTCATTGGTAATGAACTGGACGCAGTTTAGCTGAAAGAACTCAACCCATACTATGGTCAAAAATGAGTTATATATGCCAAAGAGGTCCTAAAGGTTGGTTCTTAAAATTTTTGTATATTTTGCCCTTACATGATTATATTTCAAAATATTCCAAATACAACATCATTACAGCAATACACACCTAAAGTAAAAACCTGGATAAGTCAAAAATGACGTATTGTGGGTTGAGTCCTTACTGCTAAACTACGTCCAACTGTGAAACCGTGCCGAAGTTCTACGGATCCGAGGTAGTGGCAGATTTTATTTAATCTACAAACATCCAGAGATGAATCATTTGGACCTGGAACCCTCCTGGTAACCACACAGACTCAGTGGGCACTGGAAATAGGGGGACAAATCTGACGGTTGAGCATGATCTAGGACCAACTTTTTTGTACCACGCCCCCTTTTGTTGAAATGAAAGCTTTTCGCGCCCCCCTTAACAATAAATTGTGTGGGCCTAGGAACAAAACAAAAACAAATAAGTATTACATTGAAGACAAAACATTTATTTATACTGCCATAAGGTACAACAATATTAGTTTTCATAAAATACAAAAATTATTAATAAGAGAAGAATAGATTAGGTTGGTTAGTGAGATGGATGGGCTTCCATTTTTCTTACTAGCATGCCTATTCGTGGCTGAGTTTTAGTAAGTGCACAACGTCACTTACAAGCAACATCAAGATTATTCCGATACTTTGTTTTAATTGCCACAAGTGTTGAAAATGCTTTTTTGCACAAATAGGTGCTTGAAAAAAGCGAATATAAACGAAGAGCTTCCTGTGATACACTAGGATACACTTTGAAATATTTTAACCATAATAAAGGTTTGTCCATTATATCAAAGTGGTAAATTTTGTAAACATCATGGTTAATTTAGAATTTTAGAAAGACTACTTAAATTTAATTCAATGTTCAACTTTTCTCGCGCCCCCCCTGACATGTCCTCACGCCCCTCAGGGGGGCGCGCCCCCCAGTTTGGGAACCGCTGATCTAGGACAAGTCTCCACCCTGCATAGCATAGTGTTGTAATGAACATAACACCCTTTTTGGGTTGAAGTGGTACAGATTTGTTTTTTAACAGAGCATTTTTTTTATATAAATAAATAATGTACTGTACACGTAATCTGAAAAATATTTTACAACTATATCAATTTTTTCATCTATCCTCATTCATTTATTTCCCAACAAGAAAAAGCTATTTCATAAAATATGCGATTAAACATTCTATTTTAATAGGAGTTGCGGCAGAGATTTATGAAATACAGGAGATTAAGAGTGTCAAATGCAATTATTATAGCTCCTTATATTATGTTAGAAATACTCACTTTTTCTATCGACACCTCATCGGAAATGATTTAGAGCTTCCAGATCGGCAATAAATACCTTCAAGGGAGATTTAATATGGACGATAAACAAAAGGGCCCCGCATGGTAACTGTTTGTCACCATTCGTTCTCACCACTTGGGCCTACCGGCATCTCTCCCGGAGCAATCTCTTAACGTACATTATGTATTTTATCTATGGTATTTTTATTCCATATGTAAATTTATGTACATAGATTTTTAATATTTATTTTTTTACAGGAAATCACACATGTAATTTATCTGTATTAGAAGAGGAATGAATATGAAGGTATATCTTTTTATTTCATAATTACTTAATTAACTAATATCTACATTAATCCTACTCTTTCAAGTTTTAATTTTATAATAAACTTGACAATTTAGAACATACATATAACAAAGGGTATGCCCAACAAAAATAGTATTCTCGTTTTATGTTATATTTTATTGAATAAAATACGATTATACTTTTATCAATAAAAACGAGACAAACTCATAAGACAAATAAGTAACACATTAGAAATCAATAAAAAAAAAATCCAATGATCCATCTGATGATGCCTGAATTGGTGAACGTTGAATGACTTGTTTTTTTCACTATTTTAGAAACTTGAGGTTTTGTTTTTTGGAATTTCTCCTACTCCATTCTAAATTATATTTCTATATTATGCATTAAATTTGTATTCCATATGGTATCTTATTCTCCATTTGTTAAAGAATATATTATACTAAAATACATATATAAATTCTCTGTATTACATATTATTCCATAATTAATACAATTTTTCTATAACTTATATCTATATATTAATTGTATTATTCCAAGATTTATTTGTATAATAATCTTCACTACGTAAAACATACGAAAATCAATATTAGCTTTCAAGAAGATTGTGATAAATAGCAGTTAATTTGAATTCATCTTTTTATTACTTAATCAATTAACAGTAGCAGATGGATCCTGTGGGATCTGCAGATCTTCCCGTGGCTAAGCTTAATTGGGAAAAATCCTGGGAGGTGCGAGTCTGAGGGTGACCTCGGACAAATTAATTTCCTTTATTGTAGAAACAGTACAGTATCTAACATGTAATGAACTCAAGACCTTCATGAGTTGTAGTAAGTTTTTTTTAATGTTATTGTTTCCTATGAAATGAAAGTATTCCTTTATCTCTTATACTAATATTGCCCCTGAGGATGGTATACGGTATCATTTTATTTTTCAAGATAAATAAAATCATTCAATAAAAACACATGATGTACTCACGACTAAAAGAAAGGCGATGTCTTTCCGCGAACGACGGGAAAATAATAAAAGGTCCAGCAGGGTTGTGTTCTCCTAAATCATAAGAGGGCCGTTTCATAAGTCCTTGTAAAAATGAAAACTCTAATTTTTTGGGGGGCAGTCGTAGTCTCATTTTAAGCATATATATTATATGATAGAGACTGTAGTGCTTCTTTGATAACGGTTGGGGAGGGAGGTAATTGGTTCGAGATCACATTCAACCTCAAGTTTTTTCCATCAGTTAAGCGTAAGTTATTGGCTGAGTGATCCTGTAACATCATCCAACACTAGTTTGTCGATCCCTTCCGGATAGCAGAATTTTACCAAGTCTGGAAAATAATCATATGTTTTTGCAATACGGGTATATTAATAGTCCGTATAACTCAATTCGCTGTAGGTCATACTTTTTTTAAAAAATGCGAATTAACTTAAACATTAAAAAAATAAGGACAAATTATATTTCCTAAAACGTTTATAAATGATTCTTAAAACCAAGAATTTTGTGAGAGCAAAATTAGCTAGAATCGAAAGGTGTCCTGTACAAATGTTTTTAACCGGACGAGGAAGTCTCCCGGGAGAGAACAAAAGGAGAACAAGCGCCTAAGTAACGACGAAATAAAGGTAAAGCTGACGATAAGATGGATAAAGAGGAAAGGAGAAGAGAGAGAGATTGGAGAGGGGAGGAACTAGTTAACAAGTTGGCCAGTTAGTGAGGGGGGTCCAGGAGTGGGGGTATCTTCGCTGCGTCGATAGTATCATCGTCAACTGCTGTTGATATCAGCAAGCAATGGTTAAGGTTATCACTAATTAGTAATTATCTTTATCTCAATAACGTGACATGTTTAATGTTTCAAAGGAGATCATATAGGAATTTCACATCGTACTGCGTTTCTTGCCATGTATGATGGTTTATATAACGATACTTATTAATAAAAAACATTTTTTGGGACTTATTCCACAAGTTCTGAGCTTGGTGGAAGGGAAATTAAAGTGCCATCAAGTGAGTTCATGTTAATTCTACGTTTTGTAATCTATAGAATTGAAATGATAGCCCAAATTGACAACTTGACCATTCATGATGAGTATTTTCTCCTGGCATAATTTACCTGTTATACGAGAAGGCTAATATAATTTTCATTATACGTCAAGGAACATGAGATTCTAATATCAAAATAAGTACATACCGTTCTATCTTATTGTTTGTTTTATGTCTTTAGGGAGCGGATTGGTCAAGTAGTAGAGGATTGAGTTGGCATGCCGAAAATCCTGGTTCAAATCCTATAGCTGGCAAGACTTTTATTTAATCTGCTAGTAGCCGGAGATGGACCCTATAGGATCTAGGACCCTGTGGTGTTCACCCAGCCTCTATAAATCGAGTAACGAAGTTAAGGAGAGAAAAGGGCGACTGAGCGTGATTTAGGTCAAATTAACTCCCTACACAACCGTTGAACAAGAAACAGTACAACCTGTACCATGTACTGAACCCCTGACCCTTCACAGTTGTGGTACCAATCTCTTTTTATTGTTTTTTTTTTACTAATTTATTCAGAGAAATGATAGGGTTCACCAGCGAAACAGATAAAAATGTGAAGTAGAAATGACATATTGTAACGTCACTAGACGGGACTTATATGGATTCCGTAGAACCTTTAATACCGTCTTAATCAGCATAAAGAAATATAACCCAAAATAGAATGTAAACGTAATTTATATTAAAATTTATTAATAATCCTAATATTAATTGGAAATCGTATTTTTCAGTCCTGAAACTATTAGAAAAATACGGTAACAATTGAAGACTATAGGTGAAAAACGAGGTAACTCGTTCTTTCAAAAATATACAAAAATAGCCTATGCATACCTCGAATATACTCGTATATCTCCTGAAGAATATTCTTCATCAGCTGTTTTGCGTAGTTTCACTGTTCACTCCAGTTTAAACCCACGCAATCGTGTTTGCCACCCAGAAATCTATCAGAAAACGCTGATACTAACTTTTGAGTAAAAAAGATTGAGTAACCTTGTTTTTCATTTGTCTATCTTGTATTTGTCAAATAAATAAGAATCTAATGGGTTTTCTTTATATTTCCATCCACACCTGTCAAATACAAGTAATTGACAATCAGCAGATTGGCTGACTGAAGAAAAAAAAATACAAAATGACATGGAAGGCATGACGAGGAACAGTACCCAGCGGTACCTCTCCATTGGCTTGCTTTAATTTCCTACTGTAATAGATCCCTCATCCACGTTCTTTATATGTCTGCTCCTAGTGTTCTCAGGAATGAGAGTAGTGGCCATTTGTTGTATCAATGGGTTTGGGTGTCCGTATAGTTTTTCTTGAAAGCGTTTGTAGTACGTTCGTATGTGTTCGTCAACCGTTTTTATTTTTAAGCCAGTATGCAGAGTTTTGTTATTGACGTACCATGGTGCATTAGTGATAAGTCTAAGTACTTTTGAATGAAAAGTTTGTAGTCGTTTTCTGTGAGTCTATTTAGTGATGCCGTAGACTTGTAAAGCATATGTCCAAACTGGTTTTAGTAAGTAAGTGTACGTATTTAATTTCTGTCTTAAATCTAATTTGGAGTTTTTCCTGAATAGCGAGTTTCTAATGGTTTTATTTTTAAAATATTTCAACCATAACTTATTAAATAGCTCCAAGTAATAACTAAAGGGATTACTAAATTAATACCGAGCTACCTTCAACGATACGCAAAGAACGCATTATCTCCAGAAAATAAACGTGAACAGGATAAACGTGTAAATATTTTCAGATACATTATGTCCTCAGACCGAACTGAGAACGGCAGACGTAAATGGCGGGATGATTCGGAAGAGCTACCGAGCCGTTTGGATACGCCCTGTTAAATTATGCAAATGGGGTTCCCGCCTCCCAGACACTTGGACTATTTGCTCGAAGACTTTAATCGTTGCTGAACTAAATACCCACCGGCCAATGAGGTAATTATACCACGCTATCTGTTCGTAACGGTGCCGTGTCGATAATCGAAGTGCCACGTTGTTGTGGATTCCAGAATTTTTTATTGAAGTGAAAAATTCTTTGAAACCGTTTAGCGACTTACGCACGTCATTGACCATTCTACCAATAGGTTAGAATTCCATCGATGTTAGAATAATATTTAACTAAAACATTACTGCAATCTCACTAGAATCGGGGTGTAGCCAGATGATGGTTTCAGTTGATTATAGAGCCAATCAATTATGGCAAATTGAATATTTTTTCTCTCCTTTATGGTTTTCACCACTCAACAGATGGGGTTGTGAACATAGGTGCAACGAGGGGGAAGTTATTGGGGATGTAACCCCCCATTACTTAGAAGAAATTAAAAAAAAAAATTGTAACAATTTAAAAAAATAAAACTTTGAAGGATTTTACTTTTTCAAAGTTATTATTGTGGGATTACAGAAGTAAGGGTCAATAATGCTAAAAACACAACAAAGAAAGTGAAAACACAGTTATTTTAATGAATAAAAGGTACACTAAAATGACAAACCAAAACGTAATACTGTTTATTTAAAATTAATTATATTATTACAGCGGCTGTAGTGGCATCTAGCGGCAACAATAAGATCGCAAATATGAGAAGAACAGTTTAAAGAATTCTTAGAATTTAGAAGTAAAGTCTGGGTGGGTCTAGAAAGTTCCCTATGCAATTAAGTGTAGTAAGTTATTGTAACCAATAAATAGGGTTACTTGTATTTAAAAGCTACTTCTCGATTGCCCTTTGAAAAGTAACATTATAACTACCAAAATAACATTTATAAAAAATTATAATCTATTTATTTAATTTGAAGCTACATGATTATAGTATAATACATATTATACCTATATTACGAGGCATCTATTTTAAAGGGAGTAATATGTTGGAGTGGTTGGCTGGTGGAGGTTAACCCCCCATGAGTCAACTCTAGTTATGCCATTGGTTGTGAACATTTTATATTTTATTACATTTTAGTCATTATTGACACCACCATCCGCTCTTCATTTACTGACTAGCCCTGAGGAAGCTCACAACACGATGAGCGAAAGCTTGGCAAACAAAACCAACACCACACGGTCCATCCCGGAAAAAGGACATATGGACAATTAGTTATTATTGTCATTAAGTCAAGTATGATTATCATTATTAGTTGGGAGTATTTTTTTAAAACATCGTAGTGTTTTATTTTTGATAGAAGGATGTTTTGGGTTTATTTTTTTAAAAAGTTTTCCATATGTGTCCTTGACAATATCTTGTTTCCCTACCAGCCCTTTTCAGGTGTCCACGAAGTCCAAGGCAGGGGAACCCCGGGTAACAAACAGGTCGTTTAATAGTTAAGCAATGCCTACTAATAAAAACATAGAATACCAATAACTAGCTGAACTTTTCTTTTTCACTAGAATAGTTTATTTGTCATAGTTAAATGTCTAATTTTATGAAATGATTCAAGTACAATTGATCTAAGAATTGGTGAACTTAACGATGATAATACTAAAAATGAAAATAAAGTTCATTAATATTTATTTAAATACTAACACTAGTTATAAATAATATAGCTATAATAAAAATAATAATAATATAAGCTATATACTAATTATTATTTCAATAAAATTAAATTTTATTTAGTATTGAACTTGTGCAATCATATGTTCTGATTATTAAAGAAGCTACTTGAAAATGAATATCCTTATCGTTCGGAGTGTCAGCATATCGATTCTTCAAATGAAAGTCATACCTCAAAATACCCACTTTTTACATAGAGGTATTTGAAAATTCTATGTGAATTAAAAAAATAAATTAAAATTTGGGTATCTTTAAAACAAAGCATTTGTATTGTAATGATGGTATTTAAATTATTTTATTAATCAAAAGAAAATTTTAAAAGCTTGAAACTTGTACGAATTTAACTTAATGACTTAAGTTAAATATATCCATAAGTATATAATAAATACGTAAAGCTTTTAAGTTCAAAATATGGCTTTTTAAAAAAAAACATGTAGGAAATGTAACAGATATGTCGTTACAGAATTAAATACCTTCAACCAATTCAATTGCACCTGAAGGCTTATCTAAAGAATTCCAATTTCTGATATATGTCGTTGTTCTCATGAAGGAGCGATATGTGATAACCAAGCTAATTTACAATTTACAAATTTGAAATTTAAATAATTAAGACTAAAATTTATTTAGACCTTAAAAAATTAAAACTTAATTAAGGTTGTTCCAAACTTTTGAGTTTTCATCTTTGTCGGCAGTCTTCATGACTAGCTATTTATTTTTATTTTATTTTAAATGAAAGTAATTTTATATCGAGGGCATACAGTAGACATGAACATACTAGCTGGTAGCAGATAGAAGAAAACTGGACAGGAGGAACCACCGCAGGAGAGAGCTGGGCTGGCAATCAGTTGGATCATCTACCTCTTCCTTCCTCCCGCTCCATTAACCCAATCTCAGTTCACACTCGCACGATGAGAGATATCTCTTCATCCACTGCCGTGTATGATCGGATAACAGATAGCACTCAACTACAAGTACAATGAGAGCAGTATTTCTCATTAATCCTTAATACTCTGTTTTTAATATACCACCTAATACAGCTATTAGTGTGTATCCGAAAAATGTAAAAGATATTGATAAAAACGTTCTGTAATGGTTCATGATGTGGTTCAACAAAATTACACGTTTTTGATTAACAGTTTACATTAAATCAAACAATAGTCAGGAATACTCACCCCTAATGACTAAGCCAATTTTAACTATTCTTTATAAATGTCACCCCGACCAATATCTTGAGGAATATAATCCACAATAGGTCCAATTTTGGACAGATAATTTCAATTTATGTTTTACTTTGTGGACTTCAGGGCTTTTCGTTGCAATTTTTCCACGATCCTAACATTTATGTAAGGTCTCTTTTTATTTTTCAATATTAATATATTTTGTGGAATAGCCATAAGTCCACTGGTTTCTTGATAATGTTTTTTTTTTTCCTTGCCTCTTTACTTTCACACATTCTTTTGTCTTATGTTTTTGTGTTGTTCACTATTTTTTTTCCCTGTTGTGCGTTTTGAAGTTTGGTGAGTGTATGTAAAAGTTTCAAATTCTGGAGTATATATCAGCTGTTTTTATCTAACCTTATCCAGCCGGAGTCGAGTAAACTTCCTTATGATTCATTAGTTGCATTTGAGCCTTGGAGGTGGTGGGATGTTTCTTGGGTGAATTATTCTATGTTTTTTTGCTGTTATT
This sequence comes from Arma custos, assembly GCA_037127475.1. Taxonomy (NCBI): domain Eukaryota; kingdom Metazoa; phylum Arthropoda; class Insecta; order Hemiptera; family Pentatomidae; genus Arma; species Arma custos. The sequence goes on along the minus strand of CM073762.1, from coordinate 51,599,237 downwards.
CTCTTTGTACCCTGAGGATGCCTGAGTCTTTCCACGGTCTTAACATTTATGTAAGGTCTCTTTTTATTTGTCAAAAATAATTAATATTTATAAAATCAAATAACATATAATAATAAGTTCTTACGGTTCTTAAGATTCAGTAAATAATTATTTGACAATATTTTTTCATTGCTAGCCCATGAATTTGAGAATGATAAAGCCATGAATCGTAGCCAAATGATAGTAAGAACATTATATATTAATATATAAAGGCTCCGATAAATAAGTGGTAAAGCCGATTTTTTTCCTAAGATGATAAATTGTATTGAGGGAAGCGAAATCGTGTCATTCTGGTATATTTAAAAATTGAAATGGACTTAATAAGCACTGATTCCATTTTAAGCCAATGACTAACTTAGCTACTTATGCACTAGGAGAATGACAAGATTCCGGTTCATTAAGTGCATTTTGGATAAAATTCGATACATACATTTATGCACGAGGGCTGCAGATATATAAATGTATGTGTGTGTAATAAACTAATTGATACAATATTTTTGTTATTTCAAGACTAAAACAACTTGTATTAATGTTGTTGATCTAGAATTTTGTTCATTATCGTTACAATTCAAGGATGTTTGGGAGGTTCACAAATACGGTTTAGATCAATCTAAGAACATCGCAAATATATAGGTTTATATTTATTGTTTGAATGCAAGAATCTGAAAAAGCTCATAAAAAGCCGAGAAAAAACAATCAATCAATGTGTGTTTGTGTGTGTGTGTGTGTGTACACATTTATTTAAGTTCCCAGAACAGTACTTTCTTGGGTTATTTCTTTTTAACCGCCTGATTTTCGTTAGCTGGTCCAAATCAATACCAAATTTCTCAGAAAGTCACGGTTAAGCTGGTCGAGGAAGCTATAAAAATGGAAATCGCCTTTAATCTCGCTAAAATCTAACCTAATTTTTTCGTAAATCCCTTACTTAATGAACTCACAGACCGCCGGGAAAAGCGATACTAACTCTGTTAAGGTCAGTCTTAGGAAATCATCCCTACATTTGTTTTTTTTTCAAATTTAAAAATATATGTAGGCATCAGCTAGTTTTATTACAATGACAGACACACGAGTCTAAATTAAGATCTTTATTTTTTCATATGATATCATTCATGCTAAAAAAATATATTTCGTATTCTGATAGTTGTTTATTTTATTCAATGAACGTTAGTTGTTCTTGCATTTTTATTATACTAGGCATTCTTTATTTAGTAACACAATACATCCCGCTTTATTTATTTTATACCTTTTGTATTTGTTAATTTTAATCACTTACCTATGACTGATTGGCGTTTTGACATTTATATCTTAACTAAATATTTTATTTTTATCACAATATCTTTTTTTTATAATTTTTAAAAAGAAATTATAATTATGTTTTCAGATTCACTGATCGTAGGATACTATATATTTCCTATTCTCTATTAGCTAATCAAGTTCCGTATATTTAGTAATGAACACGAATCACACGGATATTCTTCAAGTATGCACTTATCATAATTCTATTTACTTTTTTATTTTCGAAAATACCAGAGGCTCCTATACAGGTATTGGTACAAGACTTATTGCTGTAACTGGATAAGGCACAATGCGGGTAACATAAATATGAAGTCAACTCCCATGTCGGTCGTTCTTCATCGATCATTTTTCAATGTAGCATGCTTACAATATTTCCACTACTTTGGTAGATTGAGGAAATCGGATGTGACCTTTCCAAAAAGCAGTACTTATTAACATTATTAGCCTGTATCACTGCAGCTCACGAAGGGTTCAGCATGTGGTAGAGACAAGTGTTTTGAAGCCAACAGTTGGGCAGGGAGGTGATTTGCTCGAGGTCAAACAGAGTCTGGGATGGTCCTAGGAGGGCCTGGGGATTCCGAAGTGTTGGTCTCGGCGGATAACTTCTTCTAAAAGTGCCTCTTTCGATGTTGGCTATTACAAAGGCGAATCTTATTTTACTGAACGCTACTTGAAACAAGCCTGTGAGTGACGCCTGTGCCCTGGACATCTCTCTTTCCATCACAGCAGGCGGTACTTTTCCTTTGGTAACCAAAGGATACCAATATCTTGAAGGGCTTCTGTAATCTCTTGCAGTATGCTTTCGTTGCTGCCATAGATCTAAGGATAGATCGATAATACTATTTTTCGAATGCTTGTAAACGTTTACTTAAAAAATCCATGCCTCTGATCTATGAAACACTGAGAATACACCACAGTACTCTGATCTGTATCTGCAGCTTTAAATTTAGGTAAATAGCGCCTTTCAGCTGTTAACAGATTCAATAATTATTCTGGCACAGTTGGACTTGAACCTTTGAAAACAGAAACTCAGTGCTTATTACATAGAGCTTCTTATGATTAATAAATAAATTATTTTGATTATAGTCAGTAAATTATAGACTTCCAGGGTTAACCTGTACATACCAAGGACAGATGCCCAAGAACTTCGAGAGGGACATCGGAAGCCGACAGACGTGACTTACAAATCCTGCTATGATAATGCCCTACATAGACCCCTTCCCCCATCCTCCCCATATAGATGGGCTTGGAGGAAATAAACATATATATGTTGGCTATATCCTCCTTGGATATCACTCACCCCCTAATGGCGGAAGACAGTCCTACAACTCTCTTCCCTTCCGGCGTAAACATCTCCGCGATCAGCGCTCATCTTTATTATATATATTTTTTGTCGTTATCACCGTATAATAATTATATATATATATATATATATATATATATATATATATATATATATATATATATATATATCCGAAGCATGTTTCTACTAAAACTACTTTTTACTAACTCTGTTCCTTACTTTTCCCAACTTATTTAAGATAAAGTCTGCCTTCCTTATAAATGTAAACTTGTCTGCATTTTATTGTGAACGCCTAATGTAAGATTATTTTGATTATGATTATTATCCCTTTAATTATTTCTTTTAAGTTTCAATTTTTCAATGAACTTCTGTCATTGCATTACTCAATGCTAAGTATTTTTACTGAATAAATAAAAAAAAGCAATTAACTTATGATGTTGAGTATTATTGAATTTTTGAGAGAAAATCTTTTTTTTTTATTAAATATTTCTCCAAGTTCGTGTTAGTGCATGATGAAAATAAATTCTCAATTCCAGTCTTTCTTATAAATGTAATCTTGTCCGCTAATAACTAATATTATCCGTGTCAATCCATGTTGTATTTTAGGAAAACATATATTTTTTAAAATTTATTTGTGTTTAACCGGTAAAAAAAATTATAGCCATGTGTGTTTATAAATACTTTCTCGATGCTCATAATGCATCTCTCTGTAATTTTATGAGATTAGCATAAAACTATGATTTATAATTAATTTAAAAACTAATTTTATTTGTAATTGTTTATTATTATTGTTATTTGTTGTTTATTATTTATTAAATTTATTATGTCAACAGATAATTAGCATTTCTTGATAGTAAAACGAAATAAAGTGTAATTATATTTCAGCTTACAATTAACTGTTTAATAAAAGTTAATTTCCCTTTAAATATTAAAGGGATTAAATTAAGTTAATATTAGAAAGAATTATAAGAATAATATATATCCGAAACATAAATTAAATAATTTATGGTATATTTTGCAAAAGGAAACTCAGATGCTATCTGATCTCTCTGGTGTGCTACTAAAATTATAGCCTATTTTATAACAGTTTTTTTTTTTTCATTTGTTATTTAAAAACTCCGCTTAATGTTAAGAAACAGTATATTTCTAATAAAAAATAATTAAATCTCACAATATCGTTTTTAAACGACGTATTAAAATATTTTAATGGGTGCTTCAAAAAGAAAATCACGCATCCATTGCATGTCATAAATAGGGCAGTAAGGGGGGGGGGGCTATGCTAAACGCTTAAGGGCATTTTGTTTCTTATCTTATAACCTTAGCTCAATATACTAATTAGCATATAATTATATTTTAATGATAGACTTAATGTGTTCTGTACATTTTACACCGCATACACGTCGCTTAAATTATTTTAGAGGGTACACCAGGAATTTCCTTTGTATATTCCCAACTTGGTTAGAGATGCCCAGGGGTATTCTTTACTCCACAGCGAATCATTTTAAAAATGTGCTGCCTACAAAATGTGCTGCCTAAAAATGTATGTTGCACATTTTAAAGTGTCAGTAAGTCAACAGATGATTAGCATTTTTAAATAAAAAAACTTTTTAATTAAAATGTAGTTACAAGCGCTGGAAGCGGGATGGCTCAGCGTGTAGAGCACTGAGTTGCTGTGTCGTAGGATCCCGGGTTAGAATCTCATAGTGGTGCATACATTTTTTAATCTGTCAATAGCCACGGTTGCAACCTGTGGGATTCATTCCCTCCTAGGGCTCACCCTGCTTATAAAGTGAATACTCTTAAACGGGGGAAATCTTGGCGTTTGAGCGTGATGTCGGATAAATCACCTCTCTGCATAACTGTTATCTTAGAAACAGTACAATCTCTACCATATACTTTAGTGAAGACCCTTCATGAGTTGTACTGCAACAGATTTTTTTTCTTTTTCTTCAGCTTTTTTTAACACATTAACTTTGCTCCTATTTGCTTTTTATACGAAAACAATATTCTGAATTGTTCATTTTTATGGTTCGTTGAAAATCATCTAAAATTGTATCTTAAAAATATATGCAATATAATTTAAATATGGCTAAGAAAACAACGAAGTACGAGTACATATAAGTACAGAAGTTGATGTCATGTGTTGACGTACGTCTGAATCGTATTCCAAGCATCACGTGCCAAGATGAGTTCATTTTAAAACTAGGGGATGGGATAAGGAATAGCTAGTGTTTTGGGGTGTGAAGAATGAGTAAAGGGCTGGTAATAGGGAGACTTCCGCAACATCCAGGAAGTAATCGAAGGAAGAAGACGACATATAAATACTATTTCTTGGCTCCGGTTGGAGGGAATCACTGCTGCCGAATCCTCCATTCCCAACAGGAAGAGGAAAGAGAAAAAGAAAACGAAACGGAAAAAATAAATCAATAAATCACATAAAGTCCTACTTTTATGAAAAATTTACTTATAAGCTAAACGATAATTACAAACAAATTTTTTCCTTTTCTCTAAACAAACAAAACAAATAAATATAAACAATAACATAAATAATAAACAACAGTAATAACTAATAATAATAATAATAGACAGAAATAACTAATAATAATAATAATAATAAACAAAAGTAACGACTGATAATAATACACAATAAATGATTAATTACTATTAGGATTAATTTATAAATTAATTATAATCATAGTTATAAGCACACAAAGAAATATGTTATGAGCATGGAGAACTATTCTATAAACATTTATGACTATAAATTATTTTATATGCAATGATTTAATATATTCGTAAATAAATATTTCTCAAAAACGCAATGAGCTGACAAGATAAAAAAAATAATGTAGATAACTTAACAAAAACAAGATTAAATGTATTAAAAAAAGGGCTTTAACTGAACTGAGTTGGGAAACGTAATTACTAGAAGATTTATTTTTTAATATTAATTATTATTTTCTTATTTATTTTTATTTCGTTGAGGGGGTGAGGTAGCTCAGCAATAAATAATTTGATTGCTATGCTGAAGGACAGGGTGAAAATCCATCTGTCCCAAATAAATTATTTAATCTGTTTAAGACACGGATGGATCCTGTGGTGTCTACATACCCTCCTGGGCTAGCCTAGCCTCAATAAACTGGGTACTCTTGATTGGGTGGGGGATCTGGTAGTTGAGCTTAATATCGGACAAATCACTTTCCTGCACAAACGTCATCTAGAAACTAGAATAGTCTATATCATCTGCTGAGCCCAAGACATGGGTTGTAGGAGTAAAGGTTTTTTCTTTATTAAAAAAATGGTTTTATTTAATAACCATTAGTGATGCACTGAATAATGAAATATGCATATATGTTAAATGATTTTTATATTAAAACAGTCTATTATCAGAATTAATATATTGAGTATCATATTATTAGGATTATCGGTTCTATATGAGCCTCTTGAATTGGTTGTGATCTTATTTAAAATTTCACATACATTATATGTATAGATATATTTGAACGATTTGGTATTTTAATATATTAATAAATGTAATAAATTTATCAAAATACTCTGGTCTAGAATAAATTGGATGTATGCGGAGGCAATAACGGACCGCAGTGAGATTAATGTTGGCTAGAAGCGGTGATATATGAACCATGTATTAGTGTTGAGAAGCGTCAAGTCTTACTCTGTCAATACGAGTTGAGGAAAGAAAATTGGTTGGAACAGCGCATATCTCTACTGACATTATTACAAAAAACAAAAAACAAATATAGGTAATAATAACTCAGACAAGACTAATATGAAAAATGCGGAGAAATGAGAATTGGTATGAAGACCTGAAACAACAACAGCAAACAAAAGCTACGAACATTTTTTTTTTTATATTTATTTATTGAAGTTCACAACTGTATAATAATAATAAAAATACATCATGAAAAAATAATAAAAGCAATAAGTATATAACGGCATGAAATAAAGGCTACCTATATAAATGTATAGAAACTACCCACTGGTAGTACCTGAATAACAAATTCAACATAGGAAGTCTCGAGGCTACCTTCTTTTCGAACGCCTAGGATTCTCCTTTCAGGAGTTGAAGAGGTCACAAGGTTTGAAACGAGAATAATCAGGAACAAACGGGACTTTCAGGTCATTATGGATGACTTTGTTCAAAATATGGAGCACTGAGGATTTTACGAAGGATTTTAGATTGTAAGGGTTGGATACTAGAGCAATTCGATGGCTTAGTAGAGTCCCGAAGGTCTACTATACTGTTATAATAGTCACGTATATGAGTATTTTGTAATTAATTGGAAGCTTAGAGCGTTTGTCTAGTACATGCTGAAGTAGCCTGAATAAAAAATAAAGCGTGATGTGTTCTATAGGAAATGGTGGGATGACGGGATTTTTTTAACGATACAGGACAGGAAGTCATTGCATGCAACAGAGAGAAAATGTGATTTGAGGAGATTCATGTGATTTTATTTTAATCCCCTAGTTTTTACACCATTCTTCAAGGCCAGTGGTAACGGCCTTACGATTGAGCTTTTAACAACCTGAAAATCGTGGCTGTAATTAAAACTGTAGTTGATAACTAGGGTAAATACACTACACAAACAAGTACAATAAAGGTTTAGAATAAAACAATAAACCTTAATTGATTCGGCAATAATAGCCACGAAACATTATCATGATAACTAATGTCAATAAATACACTACCTGCATTTTTACCAATGCTGACATATTCCTACCGTGTGGGAAAATAACAAAAATTAACAGCCTGAGTTGTCAAACAACATAAAATTATTAGGTTATTGTTAATTGTTTGAAATAGTTCTTTTTCAAGATAAAAATAAAAATTGGTTTAATTGAATTTTTTAAAAGTAAATAAATAAATGACAATGCTCGGTAAGTAAATGACAAGTTAAATAAGATGATTTTTACGTCAGGATATGAAACAAAATCAATTCAGGCCCAAAGGTGTGGCAGTCTTGTGTGGACGAGGACTTTTGCTGTTTCTGGCTGCAATTTAAGTTCGTACTGGAACTCAAAGTTGGCAACTCACGAGGGGACAGAATTACTAATCCAAGCCTACCTGATAATAGGGTACTCCATCAGGTCTGCTTCCTGTCAGGGGGGACTTCGGAATTCCCAGGGGGTACGTGGCTTGCTTGTCAATGGACTTTAAAACTAATAAGTCCCGGAGGAATTTAAATAAAAAAGGAAAGGGGACAAACGATATGCTGAATAGTTGGATGCGGTCCCATCTACCAGGGCCGAGTAATAAAAGCGCCTTTATTATTCTCGTGAGAGAGAGAGAGAGAGAGAGAGAGAGAGAGAGAGAGAGAGAGAGAGAGAGAGGGAGAAATTCGTTTATCACAAGTCCAATTTAGTCCCTAATTTCATTGAATCGACAACTTTAAGACAGGTATTGGATCCGAATCGCCAATAAGCGCTAATAATTAATATGAGTATAAAATTACTAGAACTTACAGAAGATAAATCGAATAAGTGCGTCGTTTGCTGAGATTTAAATAATTGAAATTCATACATTGAAGAACAATGCGTCAAATGCTTTGCATACATACACGGCATCACATTATAAAACCTAAATCCTATACAGAAACACTTGTACACTAACATAATATAATGTATAAGTTGTGATTACAGGTAACGTACGAGTAGTAGGGAGAGTGGTAAATTGAGACAGTAACACTTGTGTAATGCGAAATGGTATTTAGCGCCTTAACTCCATTCAATTAAGATTATTAATCTTTTGGTAATTCACCTATTCATAATAATAATAAATTATTTATTTATTCTGGGCCTTTAGAATAATAATTCAAGATATGGAATATGGACAGCAGGGTCTTAGTGTAAAATACAATTAGAATATAGATAATTAATTAAATTAAATTAAACCATGTTATACTAAGATGTAAATCTTGAGGAAAAAATGTAGAAACCAACTATAACTTTTCTTTAAAACGGTGTGAAGGTCGAAATTAAAATCATTTAATCACATTACAAGTTTTGATCATAAACCTAATAATTTTAAGAAGAACAGTACATACAAACAATATATTTTTTATTTCAGTTAAAAACCCTTCTAGCCATAATTGGCAGAACGCGTCTCCGACATAAAACTTTATTACAAAATAACTTTATAATAATTCTGATATTTCCAATATAATATTTAACTTCCCAAATGTACTCTTGGGTACTCAAAAGAAGGCAATAAGTACGAGATATACTAAAGATCAAAAAAATATTGTAAGAGTATATAAATTACTTAGCTATAATTACTACACATATAATTATGAGTAGAGATATTTATCCACAATATGTATGTTAATTTCTGGAAGAAAAATAAGTCCTCCACAAAATGAATTTCAGCCGCCTTCTGTTTGTAGTCAAGATATGCTGTTGTAACTCATTCGGCAACGAGAGAATCTACAATATATAATATATTTTTTATATAATATAATTTCTGTGGTGCTAAATTCACATCCCGGAATTCATAATTCAAGGGAGGAAAAAGTAAAATAAAAGTAGTCATATCGTTGTATTAAGATTTACTAATTTTATCTATCTAGAGTTCTAAGAAACGTTTATCAAACCATTTATAATCGGGCCTTAAAGTTCCTCTTCTACGGACGATTAAGATAAAATTCGCATTTGCTGCCCTGAGGAATTGATGTCTTGCTTCGCGGAAGCATTTAGCAATTTGTCCTTAGAGATCGCCGCAAACAGGAAATGACAAATCTTTGTCTAAGTCCTGGCTAGAGTAATACATTTTTACAAGGCACGCTAGATGATTAGATAGTATTTCTTGATAATGAATTCTAGGGCATTAAATTTCCACTTCTTATAATAGTAATTGTCTTTAATTATTTTTTGAAGATTTCCTAGTGACCTTCTAACTTAAATATGTTATTTAAGTATTTGCCTTAATTCTATGATGCTATACATTATTGATAATATTTGTATATTGGTCTATTATACAGTTGTAAATTTTATTTTTTATATATTTTTTAAAAAATATTTTTTTAATATTATTTTTTTGCAATAAGAAATGAGAAATAGGAAATAAATGAATGAATGAATAAAGCCTTTATTATAAAATTAACAGGAAAATAATAAAAATTAAAATAATTTTACTACAGATACTATATACAATTTTTTGCTTGTTAATTTATGTAGGCCTTCCTCTTAGGGAGTGAGTGATAATCTAACTTCCCTGGAGACCAATTCCTACTGGGAAGTGGAGGAAATAAATAATCACCATCAAACAAAAATAATTTATGAAATTAAATGTAAGTTTTACGAAACATATAATCATCACTAAAGCTAAATTTCTTTAAATATATTTTGAAGCAATAATTTCTGCACCTTGTAAAACAACAAGCACAGATTTAAACAATTCATACCCCAATCATACAGTGAAAATGAGTTTTTTTATTACTTAAAAGAGAACAGCGCAGATTGTATCACAAACATTTTTTCTTTTAACAGTTACTGCAGGCCCAGTAAAAAATCGCTAAGTCGAATTTTGTCCAAAATGAGTTAATTGTACTGAGGGAAGTGGAATCGTGTCATTCCTGTCATCTTTGAATTGAAATGAAGTAATAATTTAAGCAGTAATTCAATTTAAAACCAAGGCTTAACTTGGCCACTTATGCACTGCTTCTCGTAGAATAACACGGCTTCACTTCCACTTTAGACGAAATTCGCCTTCAACAGTTATTCACACATCCTCTCATACACACACTGAAAAATTCACAAACAAGAAACTAACATAATAAGTAAGTTATTGCTAGTATGAAGCACCAAGTACTAAGGTTGGAGAATGAAGATAATACCACATACGGTGTTGTGCAAAATGGTATTCAGCGCCTTAACTCTGCCAATTAAGTATTAACTATTGATAATGTAAGACCAATTAATTAATATACGAACAGAAATGATATATTTTGATTTATCTTGCGTTTAATCAAAAGAGAAAAATATTTCCAAATGTATATTAAATAACATAAAATTATTATTATTATTATCACTGGCTCTACAACCCAGCACGGGTCCTGGCCGCATCAAGGCGTCGCCTCCACTCTTCTCTGTCCTGCTCCAAGGTCTTCCAAGCTGTGGATCCAATGATGCTGCCTGCATCACTCTCGACTTCATCTGACCATCTAAGCCGTGGACGCCCACGTTTTCTTTTTCCATCAACGAATCCAAACAACTGTCTTTTCAGGATAGCGTTGTCCTCCATTCTGGCCACATGTCCAGCCCATCTCAGCCTAGCTGTTCTTATGTGCTTCACCACGTCAGGCTCCTGATACAAAAGATACAGCTCTGCATTTTGCCTGAGTCTAAATTGATCCCCAACTCTTACAGCTCCAAACATTCTTCTTAATATTTTTCTTTCGAAGTGCAGCAAACTGTTGGCATCTGCCCTGGACAGAGGCCAGGTTTCCGATCCATAAGTTAAAACAGGCCTGATGATTGTTTTGTACAGCATGACCTTGGCTTTTCTATATTGACGACTTCGTAAAATGTTTGCCATCCCAAAATAACACCTATTAGCGGCCAATATTCTTCTTTGAACTTCTGGGCTGGTTGAGCTATCTGCTTTGACCAGAGAACCGAGGTAGACAAAATTTTCAACACTTTCGAATGTGTAGGCACCAACCGTGATGGTGGGGTCCGATTGTCTTAAAGGGTTAGCCACCATATACTAAGTCTAAATAACATAAAATAGTATTTTTTATTCATTTTACCACAAAAAAAGTAGAAGCGGAGTGACTGAGTTGCCACTTAGAATGTCCTGGGTTCAAACAGCTGGAGATACCAAAAAGTAAGTGGACGAATCTGGCGGTTTAGTTAAGAAAATCACCTCCATGCACAACCGTAGTCCAAGAAATAGTATCGTCTCTACTACATACTGAACCCCAGACCCTTCATGGGTTGTAGTGGTTCAGGTTTACAAAAAAAAAAACAGGACTTTTTTAAAGGTTTTAAATACGTTTTATTGCAGATTATAATATATTTTTAAAGTACATTCAGAACATTCATTTTAGAACAAAAATCTTGAAGGATTTTTTCTTTATAATTATAATTTTTGAATTACATACCTACATTTATATAGATTCTTGATTATTTTTAATGCGGAAACGATTTCCTTCCTTGGTTGGGTCATATACTCTTCTAAGAATGTATCTCTCCCATGCATTTAATAATTTCTCCTGCTGCTTGGATGGACTTCCACGCCTCAAATAGATCATAGAGGGACGTCCAAATCGAGGAAGAGGAAGAGGCAGGCAGATCATCACCTAGGATGTGATGGCTAGACGATGCAGATGCAGACCTTAGGCTCCTGGGGTAAGAACATGGAGAAGAGCAGCGGAAGATCGGCCAAGGTGTCGGATAATGATGATGATGATTTAAATATATATTTTTAAAGCTATTTATTGAAATTTACAACTGTATAATAGAATAAAACAAGTAAATATAATAAAAGATAGATAAAGGCAAGTAGAGAAACTACCCAGTGGTAGAACTATAATTTATATAGCTTTAAGCATATATGTTAAATGTCCGGATACCTTATATCATGTGCAGCACAGCAATGCTATGTATTAAATATTTTAATAAAACTAATACGTTGTCAATCCTCAATTCCATTCAGTTTTTTAAAAAAAATATATTGGGTCTATTGTCATTTAAAATATAAATAAAGTGTTATGTTAGTTATTACTTTTATATACACGGATGTCGCGGCCAAGCGAAATGCCTGTTGGCAACAGTTCAAGATAGATAAGGTGATGCCCGGACGACTAGTGAACTTGTAGCCAGCTAACTTTAGGATTAGTTTTAGTTGAAAGCCTTATCTCCACTCATTTATCTGCTTTCCCGATCATAGCTAGGACTCAACTGATAACACTCTACCTGCTAGTTCTGCAACAACCGTGTCAGTGTGGACTATTTTGGTTGTTCATACATACGATAAATGTAAAAGTACTTTTCTACTGTAAAGTACAGCAGTAGATAAGATATTTCAGTAATAAAAATATACGGAATGTGAATTGTTTTAATTCGTGAAAGGATTTCAGATAGTTTTAGTTCTATGTTTTATTTTCTTGTAAGCGGAAAATGAATTATTTTAAACGCTGAAAAAAGGTTTGTTGGTCTTTGAAGTCGTAGAACCAATAGGTCATCCACGCCTAGGGATTGCTTTATAAAATGTTGGTACATACGCTGGATAAATAAAATAAACCAATACGAACTCATTCCCTCATACAAACACATTCAAATTAGACGATGGAATAAATGTAAATACAATTTGAAAGTGAGTGGCATGCATTTCAAAGCCGAAATAGTAACGTAGCTTCTTTGCCACCAAGCGCTTTCTTTATGTTTTGGACTAATCCTATTTTATTTATTTTTGCAAGGTAAACTATTAAAAAGTAGAAAAATAAATATTCAGGCTTAATCGGATATAACAATTCTGATCCTCCCTAAATCAAAATAGATTACTTTCATAGTGACGTCTGTGTTTAAGATTGTTTGTATGTCCTTACCAGACATAAGTGAAAAGAAATTTTATTTTTGATATGACATGAGCGCCTCCCGTTTTGTTTATTACATTTTTACTGGAAGTACTACTTCATTTGAAAATCATAATAGAATTTTATCCTATACAATATTTGTAAAAAAAGATTTTTATATTTAAGAATATTATGCCGATGTGGCTTTACCGACTATACTTGTGCATTTCAGAGCGTTTTAAAAAAAAAAATTCTATTTGGGAGAATTTTTAAAATTTTAAAGTATGTTTTAGTCTTGAAGTGGTGTCATACTTATTTTTCACGCTAAACATTGTTACAAAACCACATTATTAATAAAAGTTTGTGAAAACGAAAAATTGTATGTACAATGTCATTTTCCCTTTGAGGAAAAACAAAATAGTCAGAGAAGAATGTGGAATGAAAATAAAAGTAAAAAAATGCACTAAAAAAAGAATGGTGTCTCACAGGAAATTCCTGTATGAATTGGATAAGAAATGAAATTGGGGCTATAATTAAAATTAAGGAGGGCTTGCATTGTAGCCCGGGAGGCATGGGCAGGGTGTGGGAGGGAAAGAGGGAGTGTGTGGGAGTGAGAGAGAGATAGAAGGGGAGGGAGTGAGTGGGGGATGGGGTGAGAGGGGGAGGGAGTGAGAGGGGGGAGAAAAGGGCCGAATTTATGCCCACTGGTGAGTGTGCCTTTTGTAGCCGAGGCTCTCTTGTTCCTCTGCCCTGTCCGCACCTGCTAGCGACCCTTAAAAGGGCTATAATTTCACGATTTGATACAATAAAGTATTTCTATGCTTCAGGATATTATCATATAATAGTACTGATGACGCCACAATCATTAATCCATTTAAGATTTTATAGAAATATATACTCATGCGTGAGATTAAAAATAATGTTGAGTAATTTTCATCATATTGGCGGTAAAAATGCAAAGTGTCGAAAGTGAAATTTCCAGGTTCATTCAAAAAGAGTGCATACCGACAAATGTATTTTACCCAAGTCGGAATAGGTGGTTTTGTATCTTAAAGATACACACGAATTTTATATAAATTATCAAACCTAAAATCAATCACTACATTATTTCAGTACTTGATGGATACTGCACTCGTTTTTAAGCCAACTGTTACACCGGTAGTTGAATTGATCAATATATTTTGCACCCTACTTCGCCCGCTTTGATTTTGCATAAAAACTTAAGTTGAGTTCAAATGAGTGAATCAACTAACTACCTACTCTAATTTAAATTAAAGTTATACTCCATATTATTCACAATAACTATAAGCATTTGTGAATTCAGCCAGCCAACTAATTCTTATTCCTTTGTTGATCGATTTTTATAAAGTATCCTATAAAATATTAAATGGCATAGTTACAGAACTTTCCATGTGTTTATGTAATATCCACAAATGTAATCTCTTGAATTAAAATGTAAACTCGGATGGTATTCGAGGTATCTGTGGGGAAAACAGTTTCTCCTCGACCACATCCCGTAATTTCAGTAGCTTCTATATTTTTGTGCAAAACTCTTACATGCAGTCTAGTCCTAATGCACAATTTTGGAGATTTTAAATTTCGGAGTAGCATTACAGGTACCCCAACTTTATGTAAAAGTTTGTGCTGCAGACCAGATGGAATGTATTCGAAAATTCAGGGATATTGCAGGGCTTCGTGAATTTCTGCTGATTCTATTGCCTTGTGTTCAATCAGCTCGCCTTCGAATGCCTCTAGAAGCATATCATTGATATTAGATGCACTCTCATTTCTATCCTTTATTATTATTATTTCATCCCCTATTTTAATCTTTTAGGGGTTGATTTATAAACAATAACTTAAAGCATTTGTGAATTCAGCCAGCCGGTAGCTTATCCCTACCAATGCTTATCCCTTTGTTGATGGATTTTAATAAATTCCTATTAAATATTAAATGGCAGAATTGGAGAACTATCGATAAGTTTTCCATTGAAATCCAACATGTAATATCAAAAACCAATATTTAGCAATAGGGGTTGATTTTGCCAAATCATGAATACAATTATTACTAAGATAAAATGTAAAGCCTGCTTACTTATTTTCACATCTATAACTTGACATATTACGATTTCCCGTACAGTTAGGGGTCGATTTTCAAAAAATAAATACATGTATTTCTTTATTATTAATGTAGAAGCTAAATCTAAAATTTCATGGTGCTCGCTTTAAAAATGACGCGTTTTTATTACAAAAATTTGACACCCTTTTCACCCTCCTAGGGGATGAATTTCCGAAAATCCTTAGTGCGCGTTTTCCTTATGAAATGTACCTACTGTCCAATTTTCAAGTCTGAAGCTTATGCCGCTTTGGCTCTGCGATGATCTTTCCAGTCAGAAAGAGCCATAGATAAGATGATGCGATTAACGTATTTTACTCTTTTAAGGGCCGATTTTCAAAAAATAAATAGACGTACTATTTATTTTTAATGTAGAAGCTAAACTAAAATTTCATAATGCTCGCTTCAAAAATGATTTTTTTCTATTACACGCGTTTGTCACACTTTTCACTCTCCTAGGGGATGAATTTCCGAAAATCCTTTCTTAGTCCGCGTTTTCCTTATGAAATGTACCTACTGTCCAATTTTCAATTCTGAATCTTATGCCACTTAAGCTCAGCGATTGTCTTTTCAGCAAGGAAGAATATCCATCTGGAGCGTATTCGATTACAGTATGAGGGTTTTAAAACAAATTATGGGATTCCTGCATTAATACACCTTATCAAGATTTTATCTCTCCGTTATAACGAATGAAAACGTTTTCAATGTTCGTAGTGAAATATTTTCTTTTACCGCAGCGGAGACAGCACACTTCTTTGTGCTAGAATTATTTCTCCTTTGGATTTTATTGTGTTCAATTCGTATCTGTAAAATCCCCTCGGTTTTTCCGTGGACCCGTTTAACGACGTACGATTTCCGGCTCTTACTTCACTCACGAGAAAATCTCGAAGACCCGTCGCCTTCTCTCCAGCTGTATTGACTTGCGCAGCCTCTCATATGTTTTCATTAATAAACACAAACTTGAAAAAGGTATATAATATTTTTTTGGTAGTATCAAGTTATCTTATTATGTCATTTATGTCTTTAAATTATTATGTCATTATTAAATAAATTATCAAATTATCCGGCCTTATTCCAAAGTATTGATTTTTACTTCTCTCGGCTGATCATGAGTGCTAATTTTTTTATTTTTATAATTTATTCATTGAAATTTAGAACTGTATTTATTAAAACGACAAGTAAATTACAAGAATGGTACATATTGGCATGAATGAAGACAAGTGGGGATCAAACTACCCAGTGGTAGTACTCAAATAGAAAATTCAACTTGGAAGTTCACGAGGCCATCTATCGACTGCTATTTAAATGTTTTTTTTAATCATATCAGCTGTTAAATTTGAAAATGGTACAAGTCCGTGCTGACGACATAGTACTGCGAGTGACGGACTATGAGGAAGCTCTCCAGACATCACTAAATGAATGGCATGGAACTCCAGCTAAGAGAATTGCACATAAATGCAGTTAAAAGCAAAATTGTGTGTGTAGGAAGGGAAAACCTGGAGCCAAGGATATTGTGTGATGGCGAACCCTAGAAAAAACGAAATCCTACACATACTAGGGACAGTCATGAACAAAGATGGTAAAATAGACAAAAGGGTTCTAAATCGGGTGATGAAGGCCAATAGACTGCACTACCAGATATCCAAAACTATCATCGGAAAACATTAAATAAGCAGATATGCCAAAATTAGGATATCTAAATCGGTTTTCCTTCCATTGCTTTTGTATGGATCTGAAAGATGGACAACCCTCAATAAACACGCAAGCGGGATGGCAGCGGGCGAAATGAGATTTCTCCGAAGGATAGTTGACTGTATAAAAAATTACAGGATTCATGATGATTTGCGAGTAAGATCAGTGTGGGATATCCTGGAAGAGCGGCTATTGAAATGGTTATTGGAATGGCTGTCTGCAGAATGAGTGATAACCGAAATGCCAGGTGGTTCTTTGAAGCTAGACCGGAAGGAAGACGCCCACTTGGTAGACCCAGATGTATGTACTCCGACTACATTGGGAGACTGGGTGCAGCAAGAGGACTCACCCGAGTCCGATGCCGGAGATGAGAAGAATTGCAAGGAACAGAGCCCAATCACACAGGAGTTAGAGGAAGAGCTGTAAGTCCGACTTTTAATATCATATTTTCTTTTAAATGATTAATGCTTATTTAAAAAGTGTATAGGGCTGAAAACAGCACTCTTTGCTAAGTGTTAAGTAAGAACAACATTTGCTGGTTCACCCATAATTTTAATATAATTCAAATGGAAACCTTAAGATATCGCGAACATGAAAAAAAGGACTTATAGCTCGTATAAACCAGTTCAAATTCAGCAACGTTCTTTTCACACACTTTTAAGAAATATAAATAAGAATTTTAGTTATTAAGAGTGGTATAAGAATTAAGATTTGATTGACAGATTTTCATTATGTTTTTCGGCCAACAGGAAACGTCTCACGCGCGTTATAAAATTATACAATTCAATTAGGAACGGGTTAGATAATTTGGCAGATCCTAAATTAGACTGGTTTGACGGACAGAACCTAATAGCTGGAGGGAGGGTTTCTAACGAGCTTCTGCGAATAGGTTTCGTATTTCGAGGAACCTCCGCGAATCCTCTACCGTTAGCGCTAACTAGCCTGGGGGCAATCAGGGCTGGAGATGATGTATAATCATGAGACCGTTAAGGAACGGGTGTCGAAAAGTGACATGCATATAAGTTAGAGGAGTAACAGAATGAAGCAAACTACATCTCTGGAACAATCTTTGAATATTCTAAATATAATATATATAAATAGAAATATAAAAATAACAGAATATAAAAATATTCTTAGGACTTTTCATGTAAAATGTGTAGCGCTTTGTCTCCTTTGATGGGATTTGGCTGAATCAAAGATGCATTGATTAGTTAGTAATTTCCAGTATGTTAGACTTAATGGTTTTAGGTGTTTTTCTGTTGCATTTTTAGTTTATGTCGCTTTTTGCTCATATTATTAGCATTTTAATATAAATACATTAACAATAGTAATAAAGTGACTGGGTTAAATACCATGTACCTCTAAATGTACATACTTGAGACTTCAAATACAGATGAATTAGTTCGCTAATATCAGTCACACTATAAAAACCATTTATTCAATGCAAATCGGCCGAAGCGTACAGAGAAAACGCTAACAGGTCTAAGCATCTAGCAAATGAATAATGGAATAACCTCGACACCTCCAACTTACTAATATCAGAACTCATAAATATATATTACAACAAAGGGAGAGTAACAAGGGATCATCCCTTCCTCATCCAGCCGATTAGCTGCAGACGGCTGGTTTTCTCTTAAAATACAGTCAGCTCTTCTCTCTTCCAGTTTTGGGGTCGTCAGCAAAGCCAATAGAGAATTAGGATTAAGACTTCTGAGAATATATATTAGGATGATGGTTTGTTTATTTAACATCACTTTAAGCTTCTTTGAAGAAGAAGACGATGCTACAGAAGGAGTCCTAAATTTTGCTTATCCAGGCATAACTAGGATGTTGGGAGTGGAGTGGCTCAGTGGTAGAGCACTGAATTGCCAAGCCTGAGCTCCTGGGTTCAAATCTCGCTGCTAGCAAGACTTTTATTTAATCTGTTAGTAGTCGGAGATGGATCCTGTAGGATCAAGGACCCTCCTGGGGCTCATCCAAGTTCTATAAAGAGGGTACCCAAAATAAGGGAGAAAATCCAGCGGTTGAGCGGCATCTAGGACAAATGACCTGCCTGCATACCGGTTGTTCAAGAAACAGTACTGTCTCTACCATGTACTGAATCCCAGACCATTCACGGGATATAGTGGTCAGGTAAAAAGGAAGTATGACTAGGATAGGTGTCTTTAACAAGTTCTTGACATCGTACAGGCTCGGAGCTGCTGTTCGACGCCTTTTCCGAAGGACCGCGTAAATAAGGATTTTTAACTCCATTTAAAAAATCCTAAGGCCATCTGCCGGGCTCTGAACCCGCGACCTAAGGCATAGAAGGTTGTTATGCTAGCCATTTCATCACAGGTTACTATAACACCTTATTCGTATCTACAGTCAATCGTTTAATTATGTATACTCACCGTTAAACTATGAATATTATTATTTTAATTTATATAAATTGTTATTCGAGATTTGATGAAAGTTTTATTAACCCATTACAAAATCATCACTTTACTGTGCTTATTACCTTACTCTTGATATAATAAAATACAAAAAAAATCAACAGATGCTTTATATTATTAACTGTTAGGAACACAACAAATTTTTAATACAGTACCATAAATTAACCTTCCTTTATCACTTTCATTGTCAAACTATTAACAAGAAATTTTATCCGATGTTACTTAATGTATTTACATCATTTTCCCAAAACATTAGTTTGTTGTTTTGTAGCAGAAATCAAATGGAACATTGACACACTAACACCTCATTTTCTTCGATTTATTCATTTGGACTCTTTATAATGAATCATGGTGCATAAGATTGCAATTTCTGAGAAACTTAGTTTTTCAATAACAATCAAGACAGTGCTGTGGAGATGAACTATTAATTATATTTAAAAGCCAACAATCGGGATTCAGATGTAAGCATTGTATTAGTTTTTATCGATCTCATTATTACAATAATTTAGTTCCATATACCTCTAATGCAATAGGCAATCCATTCGGTTAAGTTTAATCGAAAAAAAAACTTAAAAAATGTTTACACTTTCCTTTTGGTGTAATAAAGTTAATCATTTGACTGACATGCGATACTTAAGGGTCACCTGTGACAAAGTGGTTACCATAACAACGTTCTATGCCCAAGGACGCAGGTTCGCAGCCAGGCAGTTGGCCTTGGGATTTTTTAAATGGAGTTAAAAATCCTTATTTATGCGGTCCTTCGGAAAAGGCGTCGAACAGCAGCTCCGAGCCTGTACGATGTCAAGAACTTGTTAAAGACACCTATCCTAGTCATACTTCCTTTTTAACAACCTTCTATGCCTTAGGTCGCGGGTTCAGAGCCCGGCAGATGGCCTTAAATTTTTTTAAAAAGAGTGAATAATACATGGTAATGCCTTCCTTCTGAGTGGACGTAAAATGGTGCTCCCGAGCCTGTGATGGGTCAGGTATAGAGTAACCTATTTATACCTGAATTAGCAAAATTTTTGTGGGAGTTCACTGTGCCACGCCCTTAGTAGGTATCACATTAAATGTATGAATAAACAAATGAGTAATGTAGGAAATGGTCATTGATGCGGTTCATAAAATTACACACACATAGTTTAACTTATTTATTTTGCAACAATGTCAAGACTAAATTTATTATATTATATAAATAACTGTTATTATTAGATAAATGAGTATATAAGTCAGGATTATAGGCCAAAACACATTTTGCGGACCACACCCCGAATTAAAAATATGAAGAGTACCAAGTGTCATGGCCGCAACTAATGTTAACTTGTTAATTCCCTCTGTGCTTGTTACGTTTTTATAACAATATTTCTTTTTAAAAACTCTCAAAACTGTGTCAGAAGAATCCATAAGTACTTTAAGACATTTATCCAAGATCAGTGAGGTGAGTGACTGTTTTAAACAATAAATTCAGTAAATACATTGGTGACGGGCTGCTGAAGGTAGCAACGTGGCCAATAATCCCTCCACGGGACTTAAATATTTACGTCAAGTTCACGGTCAAGACTTGGCAACCAGCCTCTCGATCGAATCCCGCATTCGTCAACATTTTTTTTTTCTTTTCTTTTTATTGTCTATTCTTTTTAAACATATATATATATATATATATATATATATATATATATATATATATATATATTTATTTATTTTATTATTATATAAATATGAAAAGTTGTTTAAAATTTATTTCTTTTGTTTTAGTGAGATTTAATTATTTATTTCTAATTATTTTAATCATTAATAATAATTAATTATGTTCAACATGCAAGTAGACAATTCGGGTAGTGAAGTGTCGAAGGCAGAGACTCCATTTTCAGAAATAAGCGAGACCGATTCGCAATATTTAAAACCACGAACTCTCCAAAAACGTCAGAGAAAGGCTGCCCCTGGCTCAGCGGGCAAATCACCCAACTCAAAAAAAAATAAATCGGCTGGGTCAAAAAAGTCAGTGACCAAAAACAACACACCACCGGAGCCTCCCATAACCCGCAGCAAAACTATTGCAGTCAATTCAAACAAATCTCCAATCGCCTCATCTTCCAGCAATCATGGAACTACAGAAAGCAATCGTGACGAAAACCAAGAACACCGAGGGTTCATTGACCCTAACCCTCCTCCTATTTTTGTCACGAAGATAACAAATTTTTATGAATTTGCTCAAGAAATATCTGAGCTCATAGGACAAACTAATTTTAAATACTTTTCTAGAGTAAAAGACATTAAAATAAATACATCGAACAAGGAATCCTATAAAAAATTAATTAACCATCTTACAGTGAAGAACTATGATTTTCACTGTTACCAATTACAACAGGATAAATCATATCGAGTCGTTTTAAGAGGACTGCACTCTTCAACGCCCACAACAGCAATCAAAAGTGACCTCGAAGAAATAGGTCACAAAGTAAGAAATATTTCTCCAGTGTTGCATCCCACCGAAAAGTACCCCCTTCCGTTGTTTTTCGTTGAACTTGAACCAGCCCGAAATAACCCAGAAATATTTCAAGTTTTAAGACTTGTTTACTCAACAGTAAAATTTGAAGAACCTAGGCATAAAAATGCTGTAGTTCAGTGTACTAACTGTCAAGCCTTAGGCCACACCAAGACGTATTGCCATCATCAAGCTATGTGCGTCAAATGCGCTGGTCAACACTCATCTGACACTTGTCAGAAATCAAGAAACGAGCCTGCTAAATGTGCTCTTTGTGGTGAGGATCACCCAGCGAACTATAGAGGCTGTTCATTTCATAAGAACTTTCAACGCCTTAGAACCAAGAATTATCAACTAAAAAGTCAAGAGAAGAGCACAATCCAGGCTCCTGAAGTTGACCATACTGCCACCTTTCCTGAATTGCCTAGACCTGCCGTATTACAACCGTATATAACCGTAAACCCCACAGATAGACTTCCGGACAACAGAACTAGGGGAACATCAAGAATTCAGCAGCAGCCTCGAGCTCAGACGCCTCAAACCTCCCAAACCAAATCTCAGAATTCCTTTACCAAATCCCAGACGTCCCAATCCAAGCCTCGGGAACCCAAATCCAAGCCCAAGGCAGCCAATCCTTGTCCTCAACCTCCACGTCAACAAATTCCTCCCCACCATACACCCTTACGGGTCAAATTACCTCCTCAACAACCAAATCCTCTCCCTTCCAACCACAGCATTCCAAAGAATGCTGTAGTTCATCAAACATTGAATGAAAATCCAGCACCTCGGGTACAGCCCCCAGCCAACCCTCCTTTGCCCATTAATTATCCCTATCAAACTCAAGGCTCATATCCATCCCATGTCCAAAA
Organism: Arma custos; assembly: GCA_037127475.1. NCBI lineage: Eukaryota > Metazoa > Arthropoda > Insecta > Hemiptera > Pentatomidae > Arma > Arma custos. The sequence goes on along the minus strand of CM073762.1, from coordinate 51,576,473 downwards.
TCCTATCGACATAAATTCTATCCTATCATCCTTCCTCAAAGACCTTCAAGAGACTATCAAGCCTCTCATCATCCTACTCACGAGAATTTTTAGCGAAGTCCCTCTTAATTACCCACGATGAGCATAAAGCCCTTAGCTATCGTTCTGTGGAACGCTAATGGACTGCTTAATCACCATAATGAACTTGACATATTTCTACACGACAACCAAATAGATATTGCTTTACTTACTGAAACACATTTCACTCATCGCGCACATTTCTACATACGGGACTACATCACTTACAGATCAGACCACCTAGATAACACTTCACATGCCGGATCTTGTATTCTCATTCACAACTTGTATTCTCATTCACAAAAACTTATCTCATTCCCTTATTCCTTCCATTCCAACTGATGCTATCCAATCAACCTCAGTAACCATAACAACTCGTCCTTTCCATATCACATTTTCAGCTGTATACTGTCCGCCTGGAATTTCTGTTTCCTATAATCTTCTTGAATCCTTATTCCAATCTCTTGGTTCACGCTTCATTGCTGGAGGAGACTACAACGCTAAACACCAACGATGGGGTTGTCGAACATCCAACTCCCGAGGAAATATCCTGTCTGCTGTAACATCCAAAAAGAGTTATTCCATTCTGGCGCCAAACAACCCCACCCATTGGTCTACATCTACCAAAAACGTCCCGATATCCTTGACGTATTTATCACATCTCAAATTTCCACCGCACAAGTCAATATTGAATCCTTAGACGACCTTTCATCAGATCATAGTCCAGTCCTCCTTTTCTTGCACTCAAGCTTCGCTCCCAAACCTTCCCCTCCCACTTTGATTACAGGACCTGTTAACTGGAACGATTTTTGTTATGACTTGGAGGACAAACTGGACTTAAAAATTTCACTAAAGACAAAACAAGACATTGATACAGCCATAGAAAAACTTACAACATCAATCAGAAACAGTATACATGACAATATCACAAATAATAACCATCAACAGACTGATTTGCCACAGCATATTCGTATCTTATTAAGAGAAAAACGCAGAGCAAGATCGAAGTGGCATAGAACTCGATATCCAGCAGATAAAACTATCTATACAAAATTAACTAACAAACTAAAAGCAGAAATCAAGAAGTTCAAAATTCAAAATTTAATTACCTGGACTGAAAATCTTACAACCACCGACAAAACATTATGGATGACTACAAAAAAACTCCTAAAGTTCAAAGAATTCAATCATCCACTCCTTACTGAATCAAATAACTGGACAAGATCTGACGGAGAAAAATCACAGTTATTTGGCCAATACCTTTCCAAAATCTTTCATACACATCCTGATATCATTAACCCAACTCAAATTGAATATATAAAATAAGCGTTAGATGTTCCCCTATAAATGTCCCTTCCACCCAAAGCATTCCATCCTTCAGAAATATCCAACATTATTCACAGATTACCTTCCCGCAAAGCTCCTGGGCACGACCTCATCACAATTCATATCTTAAAACACCTACCTAGAAAAGCCATTCTATTCCTTACCTATATATATAATGCTGTACTCCGCTCCACATATTTTCCTGACCTCTGGAAATTCTCCATTGTAAAAATGATACCCAAACCTAAAAAAAAACCAGAATACCTATCCTCGTACCGTCCTATCTCTCTTTTACCTTGCATGGGTAAAATCCTAGAAAAACTCATCCTTAAACGATTGTACCCTTTCCTTGATGCAAATCGCATAATACCAGATCACCAGTTTGGATTCCGAGCATCACACTCCACCATTCAGCAATGTCATCGTGTGGTGGATGTGGTCTCCTCTGCATTAGAACGTGGATCATATTGTTCGGGCGTCTTTCTTGACGTGGAACAGGCTTTTGACCGACTCTACAAACTCCGTAAATTCCTACCCCCTACATACTTTCTCATCCTTCAATCCTATCTCACAAAGAGAACTTTCCAAGTAAACCATAATAATTTCTATTCATCCCTCTTTTCCCAATCTGCTGGTGTTCCTCAAGGTAGTATCCTTGGCCCAATCCTTTATACAGTTTATACAGCTGACATCCCAACTCATCCTAATACTATCTTTACCACGTATGCTGATGATACATGTGTATTATCAGTCAACACCAATCCAGTTATTGCATCCCAAAGCCTCCAATCCCATATCACTGATCTTGAAGAATGGTGTCAAAACTGGAGAATTAAAATAAATTCTCAAAAATCGCATCAAATCACTTTTACCTTACGTCGTAAACCAATGACTTCCTGCCCTACAGTATCCTTTAATAATATCCCACTGGTGCCTGTAGAACAGATCCGATACTTAGGGTTGCACCTTGACAAACGATTAACCTGGAATCCTCATACAAGACTGAAAAGACAAGAAACCGCTCGACGTTTCAGGCTACTTCACTACTTATTAGACAAACGCTCTAAGCTCCCAATTAACTACAAAAGACTCATCTACATGACCATCATACGACCTATTTGGACTTACGGAGTAAAGCTATGGGGCTCCCCTAAGCCATAGAATTCCTCTCGTATCCAATCCCTACAATCCAAAATCCTTCGTAAAATCCTCAATGCTCCTTATTTTGTAATGAATAAAGTCATCCATAACGACCTTAATGTCCCTTTTGTTGCTGATTTGGCCCGAACCCGGTATCTATCCTTTCATAGCAAACTTCATTCCCACTCAAACCCTCTAGTTTCAAACCTAGCTTCCTCTTCAATTCCCGATAATCCTCCGAGGCGTCTGAAAAGAAGATGGCCACGTGACCTTCTTATTTGAACTTTGATTTGAGTACTACCAGTGGGTAGTTTCTCTACTTGTCATTTTCATGTCATTATGTAACACGCATTCTATTTACTTGTTGTATAATTGTAATACAGTTGTAAATATCAATAAATAAATTTAAAAAAAATGTTTATGAAGTTTATGAACAAAACAAAGATATTACTTTAGAATATTAACCTCCAATTTTTAGAGTTACATCTCACCATATTCAGAAATCACAAACAAAAAAACATCCAAATTTAGCAAGCTAAATAAGATACAAAATATTATGTAATAAATAAATACCTTATTAATAATTGCTGAAACTGCTTACCTGAAAAAAATAATAATTTTAATAACAGAATCAATAGCAGTTTTTTTTTTATAAAAGTAGTAATAAAAATATTCATTGTAGTACTTGGAATATAAAATAACTTCTAGTCCGTTATAAATGGAGTTTTTTTTTTTTGTTGTTTGTTTAAATTATCTATAAAAAACTTTTTTGTTTTTCCTCTATAATAAAGTTCAGATCTATGTACTGAACGCCCAGTTCAAGCAGGAATCCCACAAGGCTCACTCCTTACTCCATCATTATGTGCAATACTACTACTTATCCCTGGCGCCTTATACTTATAGCACAGCAATGCTTATGCACGAAGAATTTCACTATAATCTTGACTCGATACTCTATGATAATGATATAAACAATAAAAAAAAGAATAATACAAGTCAAACTCATACATTATACATGACCATAAAAAAAAAAAAAAAAAAAAAAGAGGAAAGAAAAACCAGGTCTAACTAAAGTACTATATGAGAATCATATTTTAGAAACAAAACCCAACATATGTTATTTACTTAAATGTTTCTAAGGATCAGTGAGTTTTTCAGTATGGCTGTCCATAAAACATTTCTAATAAATATTTGGAATCAAAATTATTCATGGGTCAAAACATTCCAAGTAAAGTCTAAAAATATTTCGATTGGGGCTTATAAAGAAAATATAGCGTTATACTACAAATCATGTGCTACAGAAAATGTTCATAGCACAGTTTTAAGGTACTTATTAATGACTGGAAGCTCAGTTGAGCTCTAAGTTGCTATACTGAAGCTTACAGGTCCAAATCCGGCTGTGGCATATAATTTACTTAGGTTGTTAACATACATAGCCGTACCCCGTAGAATAATTATAATATAAATTAAAAATAAAGATAAATCCAATGACCGAAGGGATATTCGTAATATTTATGACAAAAAAAATCTCAATTGAAGCTATAAATTTTGAAATTACAAGATAAAAAGGAGCAGTTAACCAATTTAAAAATGTATAAAGAAATATTGAAACATGTTCGGATATTTTTGAAAAATATTTATCGATTAAAATATTTAGAAATGAAAAAAAAATGAAATGAGAGGAATGAAAAAGCTTGAAGGAAAGAATGAAGTCTCGCAGATGAGGATATATAGCCTTGCCTTCTATGGCGACTACGGATCAAAAACGTTTACTTCTTAATAGTTTTGTTTACATTAAAAAAATCTGAGCCCGGATTCCCCGCGAGTTTGTCCCTCCGATCGAGTTTCCTCCCGGTCAAAATCATATGGAAATTCATATTCACTAATTGTTATTTACCATGTGGGGAACTAAATTGGCACAGCCCGAAAAAGAGATGGATGGAATATGGCGGAGCGGTTAATTTTACAAACGACGCTTGATTCGAGTAGTTATCAGATTATGGTCCGAAGAGAAAAAAAACAAACACGGGTAGTTAAAATTATTGTCAGAACGTTTTAATCAAGATACCACATGCCCGTTTTGAAATTTCAGATATGCGAGCGATTTTTTGTTCGAAGTTAAATAAAAAGACATATGTAAGAATTTTCTAGAGCTGATTCTGATTATGTTTTACGAGCGTATTCCCATTTTATGTCTTAATTCGAACTGTCCGTCTCTTTATTAACATGAACGATTTACTGTCATAGGAACACCTATATCTATCTATCTATCTATACATGTTATAAAACAAAGTCCTCGACCGCGTTTGTTCGAGGTAAACTCATTAACTACTGCACGGATTTTCATGCTGTTTTCACCAATAGATAAAGTGATTCACCAGGAAGGTTTAAATATATAATTTTTCGAGGTTTTGCGAAAATGGGTTGGAATATCGATGGGTTTCACTGACAACGCTGCTTAATAAACTCCTAATAAACTTAATTAACTTATCTACTATAGAAGGATTTTAACCCGGGTCGTTCAGCACAGCAATTCAGCGCTCTATACACAAAGCTATCATAGAAATGAGAAGTTCATAACCCTGATTTTTTCCTAGTTTAGTCAGGAAATTTTCTCACCTATGCCATTATTTTTCAACTATAGTTTCAGAAGCATGAAAAAGAATTTCCTAGCGAAAAATAAAGTCAAATTTTGGAGTTCTCCTCTTTTGATAATGAAAATCTCAAATGTAATTATCTTATTAATCACTTCTTAACACCTTCTGGTATAAATAACTTATACAAAAAAATTAGTGCAGGTTAATATCGTTGCCTTAGTTCACAAATGTGTTAAGTGAAAATTTTTCAAAAATGGGTTTTGTTACATAAATGATATTGTAAAGTTGTGATCAGGAAGTCATAGATCACAATATATATATGGGTGATATGTCAGAGAAATAAAAGTTGTTGTAGTTGAATGAAGGTACTATTGAGAAATTGGGAGAAGTATATTGTGAGTTGTTAGTAGAGGAAGACAAAAAACGTACGTTCATCAGATATATATATTGTGTGCTTAAACTTGAAATGTATTTCTTGTGTTAAATTAAAATCAAATTCGAATCCTGTAAAATTTAATTTTCGGCATTTAAAACATTTGTGAGCTAAGGCATCGTTATATTTATTCACTCAATAAATTCAAAATTCCTTCCCCCTATCAAATACAATACAATATATGTGCACCGTTAGGAAAAATACAAGCAGGTTTCGTGCGTTGAATTGATCATTATCAATAAACTGTGATTCTAGAACAATCCTTCGATAGCTACAGATATAACGCTGTACATTGGAAACTCCTATTTTATAGATTTCCGTGCGACTGTGTATTTGCATTCGGACCGCATAAATTACAATGTCATGATGCGAGCAGTTTGGATGTGGTAAAGCACTCAGTTTACGAGTACGGCTGTTTCCAGTATCCCGACCACCGGTGCCAAACCCGAATCGGAAAAGCATACCACGCGGCAGTTTATAGCTTTGACAGGTCCTACCTGAAATAAGCCATAGCAGCAGGGGATATGTTAATTGAAGGGGCATAAAGACCAGCCCATAAATATCCAATAAAGAGAGCCCATAAATGCTGACCAGGTATAAATTATTTCAATATCTCCGGGCCTATTGTAACTTCTGTGCCCACAAACGCACCGCCACCGGATGTGGCTGGTCTTCACCAAATATCAGCACAAAATCCTAGCTAATATAATGATTTAGATATAAATCATTTAACATTCGCATTTTATTGGTTAAAATCTAATTATATCATTTTATTCTAAATCTTTGTTCACCCACTTTAGGTGGTATATATATCAGTGTCTAATTTAGGGCCTTTTACTGTTCAGTACATTTTCATTTTAGGCTAGGCAGATCTTGCCCTACTCTATTCCTTTGAAATTCTGCTTGTTTGAGCCTTTTTCTATTTTCTTTGTTTCTTTATTTTTTTTTCTGTTCACTATTGAGAGTTAGCAAAGTTTTCTGTTTATGTTATTTGTATTATTAGTTGAAATTTTATTATTGTTAATGAAACGAGAGAACATTGTTTTTCTGATGCTCATCTGTTCATAATATGTGTTAATGTTTGCAAACTGCCATATGATTCAAAAAGTTCAAGTTCCGCGATTGTTGACTTGTTTCACACTACCAATAGACTCTTCAGTTAGCTAGTTCGTCTCTTGATACAGAGGAGACCACGAGCGGACATCGATCGCCGATCGATCTTCCAGTTGTATTTTTGTTGCTTCGCAGTCGCCGACTGAGTTGTTCCAGCTGCCAGCTACACTTTTAACAGACTCCTGACTGACTGTCACCAGGTATTTGGGTACCCAATAATAATATAACAATATAAAAAATGCATTTTTTTTTTGTAAAAGACAATTGATTAGTTCAGGACATTTTGTGTGTATTTAGTAAAGTTATCTTTATTAATAAGTAACAATTCAATACATTGTATCCATAGTAACGTATAGGGACAAGGTTTAAATTTTTTTTTTCTCTCTGTTTCATTTCAGAAAAATATGGTTGTAATCTCTCATTTCATTAAATTCATTTGTCAAGTTGTAATTCTGTTCTTCTTTTAATGCGTTTCCTATTAATAATAGTTTTACATTTTATTTAACATAAATCTCTTGTTATTTTTTTTAGTAACATTTATTTTAATTTCTCATAAGCTCAAAATCTTACCAGCACTAGTTGATACGAGGTAAGAGATTTACGCCAGATTGATTTTAATCTTTATGGTGTCGCTCTCCTCAACACTGCTAGTAAAGTCGTTTCATCTTTACTCTGCCCTAGAAACTCTTCTTTTTATCTTTGATATTACTGTTTGCGGACCCATCCTTCAGCATCTCTCATTAAATTTAGAGCTCTCATAGATCCTCCTCAGTCTCTTTAAACCAGTTGGGTTTTCTTTTTGCAACGAAAGAAACTAAAGTTCAATCCGCTGGACGTAAAATAAAATACAAATAAAATTTATAGAGTTAAAGCAATAATAATTTTACTATAATTTATTTTATTTTTATTTTATTTATATAATTTTTTAAATATTTTATTTAAAAAGAAAAGATATAGCCAGGACCGGGACTCGAACCCGGGTCTCTCACCTCTCCGTGGTACGCCTTAACCATCTCGGCCACCCTGGCTGGTGAAAAGAATTGATATGGCTGACCGAGAAACGAGCCAGGGTGGCCGAGATGGTTAAGGCGTCACCACGGAGAGGTGAGAGATAAGGATTCGAGTCCTGGTCCTGGCCATATCTTTTCTTTTCATATAAAAAATTTAAAAAAAATAATAATTTTACATTGACTTTATATATAGTGTTGAGTACATATGCTAGAGGGGTCCGGGTTCAAATCCAGCAGGGGTAAATAAGTTATTTAATCTCTTAAAAGCCGCGGTTGGACCCTCCTTGTGCTCACCCAGCTTCAGTGAGTACAATAAAAAATCTGACGGTTGAGCGTGATCTCGGAAAATTTACCTCACAGCATAAACTCTGACCGAGAAACAGTATCATAGTCTACAAATTACTGAACTAAAGACCCTTAAAGGGTTTTAGTGGTACAGGTTTTATTTTCATCATATTTTTTACATCACAGGCCTACTAAACTCGTGTATGGATTCATCAGTAGTGCTTAATCAATTGCTATTAAAAGCAGCAATGAAAGGCTTGCGATAATTATGCTATAAATATACTCTCCAATGAACACACTGTCACAATATAGTGTCTTTTCATTCCATATCGTATTGATGCCAAAGCCAGAGAAAGCAAATAAAACTTAATACCTACTCGAGCGTATAAATGTAAAATAATGGTTTAAACGCAATGTGTGGTAGTCCTTAAAGGAATAGGAAAATGTTCGGAGAAGCAAAATTAAATCGGAATTCATGTAATAAAAAACTATCGCCAGGAATTCAAGGAGAGAATTTACGGTTTTATATCTCTTGTGAATATGTCACAGTAAATTCTCCCATTACTATCTTCTATGCAAATCAGAGCCATATACTTGATGAACAAGACCAGAAACCATATGCTTACAAATTGCATAAGATACCATATGTTACCGTATGCTAGGACCATCCCAAAGAATCTCTAAAATCTCCTCCAAGACAAAGGAAATAACGCTGAAAATGTTCAGTAAAAAAAAAAATCATTAAGTTCCTGAGAAAAAACTATATACCGTTAAATTTGAATGAAAAACATAAACCCCTAAAGTATTGCCGTTATATAAATAATTAAAACTTCGATTATTAATAGTGTTTTCACGTAACATTACTAAAGTAATTCCTTTCGTTCTTCCTTATTCCTGTGTGCCATTAAGCGTGGAGGTGCAGCCTTAGTCAGGTAAGCTCAGCAGTTTCGGACCTTCTGTTACTAGCTTAATTAAAATGCTTTCGCAGGGGCCCACACATTCGTTATGTAATAATATTTCGGTTCCACTACAACTAATGACTAATTCACAGAAAGAAGTAATAAAAATTAATGACCATGAAATCAGTTTCGTTGAGCAACATAATTAATTAGGACAATCCATTTCATTTAAAGATAGAAAAGATGAGATCAACAAAAGGATTAACCTGGATGGAAAAAATACTGGAGCTTGAAACACATTTTTAAAAGTCAACTTCCTACAGGATTAAAGGCAAAGGTATTGGAATCATGTGTTCACCCGGTAATATTGTATGGTTCGCATACATTGTCCGCAACAGAAAGCTATTACAAAAAATTAGAGAGGACACAAATACAATTTTCAAGTATGATGGGAATCAGAAGAAAAAACCACATCAGCAACAGAAACGTACAGGCTAGGATTAAGTTGATATAAGTTTTAATAAAAGTTAAAAGCCTAATAAAAGGAGCACAGCAACTAAAATGGAGGTGGGCCGGACATGTTGCCAGACTCGATAAGAAAAGATGGTCGAAAATTGCAACAGAATGAATACCAAGAGACCACAAGAGAAGGAAAGGAAAGCCATTTACAAGATGGCGAGATGAGATCGTACAAAGAGTAGGAGACTGTTGGGCTACTGTGGCAAGGAACAGGGACATATGGACCAAAATTATAAAGAACTTGCAATAAACAAATGGACAAAACATTTTATTCAATTATTGGCAAAAATTATCTTACTTTTTTATAATAATATTATGTTAAATGTTTTAAATACTGTAAATAATGTAATTTAAATACTGTATTCATTGAAGCAAAGTAAATTTTGTAAATTTTTCTTAAACAGACTCACACCTCCCAGGCTTTTTTATTCTGTAAAGGATGCATAAATAAAAGCTGTTATTATTATTATTACCACTACAACCCATGAAGATTCTTGGGTTCCAGTAAATGGTCAAGGGTGAACTGTTTCTAAGACAATGTATGAACTACCATGAACAAATATGTCTAGGAATAACTTACAAATTACATTTCATACAAAAGTATTACAATTAATACTACTTAGACTATTATTTAAATTATTCACTTATTATTATAATTATTACTATTGTTAATTACAATTATTTTTTTTGAATTGAGATTAAATTATTCAATATTCTTTTAATGGTAGAGTCAATTGTTATATTCGATTTAATGAAAATTTGCATATAGTAATTATTATGTACACATAAGCATGAACTAATACTTATCGGTAAAAAATGAAAGATGATCTTGAGGGCCACTTAACTAACTCCGTCCATTTGCGTTGCTTTAAATTCTAATTCTATTTTCCGGCTTGGAGTGATCACCAGAATAAAAAACTTATAAAAAAAAAAACCAATAACTTTATAATGAGATTCAAAGAGGTGTCGCTGAAAATAGTCTTAATGATACATATAATTTATTACTTCTGTTTGATTTTAAATACAAATTTTGATGTCTGAATCTTCGACTAGCTCAGCGACTCCGAAATGTTTCAGACGGAACTGATTATGCTAATTAGGTATTTATTCAGTGACGTCTATAACATGGAGAATCCTCCAGAAATTCCAGGAAGGGTCTGGTCAACAGGTATGGCCGTGTCCAAGTCGAGTGCAACAGGTAATAATTGAGGGAAGGCACGGGCTAAGACATCGGGGATTAGCGGGGATATAAAATGTAGTGAGCCGTTAACCGAGTAGAGAACATAGCAGTTACTGCCGCCTCCAAATGGAACTTATAGCTCCCAATAAACTTTACGAGTCGAAAGTAGTTATTCTGCAAAACCGTTGGCGAAGGGCTATTATCATCATATCAGATATGGAAGGCGGGTCGGAGTTAGCGAATATATTACCTTGTATTGAAAGACCGCCCTCCTTAAAGTTGTGTAATATTCCGCATTCGTATAATGCCTGTTATGTCTAAGGCTTTGAATATTCATTATGGTCTATCAATTTCAATCATTGTTCCGAATCCCTCCAAATTTAAAAAGAGCTATTTCCTAGATTTAAGATAAATCTACTTGGAAAAAAACTCAACCTATAATATTCATAAATTTGTTATCATAATAATAAATCTGTGGGTTAACTGTGGTATAGTGGTTAGCATGGCAACCTAAAATGCCCAAGATTGAGGCTTGGCAGCCCGAATGGTCCTAGGATTTTTTAAAAGGAGAAAAAATTCTGATATGCCGTCCTTCGTAAGGGAAGTAAAATGGGGGTTCCGAGCCTGTGCGGTGTCAGTTGCTATTTAGATCCCTGTCCTAATTACACCAGGATAGGCAAAATTTAGGACTCCCACTGTAGCATCGCCCAATTAGCCAAAGCAGCATAAAGTGACATTAAATGAATAAACAAACACTAATGCTGTCATTATGACCCAAACCGTGAAGAAAATGAGCAGAAAAAAGAGGCAGAACAAAAATATTCTAAGAAAATAAAATAATTTTAAGTTAAAAAAAAAGTCAACGTAATTTTTCTATGGTCTTAACAACAAATAAGACATAAATAACTCTTTAATGTCCTAATTGACTACAGTGGTGGATAATATTTTATTACAAAATCAGTATTTACTAACAAGAAAAAGCCAACATACAGATGTCAACTAAAAAAATCCAAAAAACTTGAATTGAAGGTTTCGGTAAAAAGGCCCATTCTGGACAGAAAATTGACTCATATAAATTTAAAAAAAAAACACATTACTTCCTTCAGCCTGATTTATTACAACGATAATGATTGAAACTGTACTTCTACAGTTCATGTAGGGTATTGTGTGTTTTCAGGATATGGCGGAGACCGTGCTGTTTCTAAGGCAACAATTGTACAAGAGGATTTTACTCAACCGCCAAGTTTATCAACCAACTAAGGGTGTCCAAATAAGGAGCCACATAGGGTCTCCAGATATCACGATGTCGATTCTCAGCTATTGACAGAACAAATAATTTATATAATACTTTCATGCTGTTATGACGCATGAGTATCAAAAATAGAACGAAACATATCAATCAATAAAAATAAGAGAGTATCATCGGTATCATCGGACAACACTTGGTATACTACGATTACCGTATTAATTCGATGGGAGGACATCTAAATAACAATCCGAATATAAACAAAAATCGATGTTGCTTCGTCGAGTTTATCGAACACTTTCTCAATTCTAGCAGGCCTATATGGACTGGATGGCTATTTTCGGAGTTTAAGGAGCATCAAGAGTCGAAAAGTTCTAAAAGTGAGAATAAAAGTAACAGTAAAAGGAAAGATCGAACGTTGAGTACTTTGGAAAGGACCAATGTTCTTGTATAGTCAGGATAAACAATATTTTTTTCCTTCGTGTTTAGAAGCTCTCTTCGTTTCCTTTGCCTTATTAGTTCTAAGTAATTCCTCGAAGAAGAAAGTTCAAAGGAAGCCAAAATAATTACACGGCTGAAAGAGCACATTTGTGCAGGGCTTCAATAAAACAAAACATTATTTTTACTATTATTATATATTCATCTTCTTTCTCTACGTAGCCTTAACCTCTTCGCTTATAAAAATATTCTTAGATTCAGTTTCAGAACAATAAATCTCGAAACATAGCCAAAATATATATATAATTTTTTTAAGATTAATTTATTGATATTTACAACTGTAATAATATTACATCAAGTAAATTTGCTGATATGAACAAATGACATGAAAACAAAAACACTAGGTTGCTAGGTTTGTTCCAAGACTTACAACTAACAACTAAAAATTAATAAAGTTCACAAATTAAAAACCACCATTGGTCTTAACTGAAAACAGATATACGTCCTTAGGTATATCAGGGATGTACTTCCTCAAATTTTAAATGATCGTTACGTTCTATATATTAATAACAGACATTTAAACGCGCAATTTACGACTGCCAAATGAAAGAAAGTCAAAGGTCTAAATTAATTATTTTAATAATATCAAAAGGAAGAAAATAATCAATAAAAACCTCGATGAAATGACGTTTTTACCTCACCAAAGATTATTTAAATTATCTAATTGCATTGTCTTAATTAATTACCATCATTCCTATTCAGAAAAAAAAACTTGCGAATTCAGATTACAGAGAGATTATTAGTAAATATTATTATACAGATTATTACCTAGATATACAGATTATTAGCTAAAATTTATTTTAAAATAAGGGCCATCCTAAATGAGTGACATATCCGAAAGCCAATGCGTGTGGCCTTAGATATCATCTAAAGAGATCTCTAATGTGTCCCTGGTGATTAGCCTCGATGACGGGCAATCAATTAATCAATTAATATACGACAGCCATTCCTGTCATTGCTGATCTTGATGATGTCGACAAATAAAGAAAACAAACATGTGTTAAACATATTTGCAGTCTACCGTTGTTAATGCAGCAATATGTTTGTTATTGGAATACCCTACGTCGGGTATTTCTTTGTTTGTTTGATGTCATTTTATGCTCCTCAGACTAATCATACGATACTACATTTGGAGTCCTAATGGTATAATTTGTAACACAGATAGGACGAAAAAGAGAGGATATCTATAAAATAATTTTACCAAATATAGCCAATGTTGGGAGATTAAAAGAGGTTAAGAAATTTTTATGAGAAAGTTTATCAGAACTTCCTCATACAATTTTTTTTAAGATTAATTCATTGATATTAACAACTATAATAATATTTCAACAAGTAAATCGGCTAATATGAACCATATGAGATGAAAAAAAAAACACTTGGGTTGAAAATACTCATCGGTAGCACTTCAATAAAGTTCTATAGTAGAAGGTCTCGAGGCCACCTTCTTTTCAGACGCCTCGGAAGGTTATCAGAGGTTATGGAAAGCAAGTTGAGAGACTAGCGGATTGGATAGAGCTTGTCATGGAAGGATAGGTATCTAGTTTGGGCCAATCCAGCAACATATGGGATATTAAGATCACGATGGATGAGTTTGTTTGTGACATAATAAGGAGCATTGCGGATTTTACGAAGGATTTTGGATTGTAAGGATTGGATAAGAGATGAATTGGATGGTTTAGTAGAGCCCCAAAGCTCAACTCCGTATGCCCAAATAGGTCTGATAACTGTCGTGTAAATGAGTCTTTTTTAATTAATTGGGAGTTTAGAGCGTTTGTCCAATAAATGTTGAAGTAGGCGAAAACGTCGAGCAGTTTCTTGTCTTTTCAGTCTTGTATGAGGATTCCAAGTGAGACTTTTGTCCAGATGGAGTCGTAGGTAGCCAAAATATAGGTTTATGTTTATATAACTGAAGATACTCATTACTTATAATATAAAGTCGTAATTCAAGAGGTTGTTACAGATGATAATTTCTGTTGCTATATTATGTAGTTAAAATTAAATATTTTTTCGGAAAGCAAATAAAGTTCCATGGTAACTAAAAGTAAACAAAATTTATCTCAATTAAGTAAGAGAATTTCGCCTTTGTGTGTGCACCCGATCCTTTTTTAATTGCAAATAGATCAAAGTTATGATCATTACTATAATCAATAACAATAATATTTCATTAAAATTAAATAAAAAAAAAGCGCACTAAAAAAGGTCGATATGAACATAAAGGGGTAGCAATGAATACAGTTGCAATTGATCTACGGCTATCTATGTCTATCGATTACATACGTTTACGTTAATATTAAAACATACACACGAATGTAATATATTTTAGAGAAATATATATATATATATATATATATATATATACATATATACAGGGTGTCCCGAATTTAAATGGCAAAACTTCAGGAACGTATAGGGGACCAAAAACTAAGACAAAAAGTCCTTAAGAGATTTGCTCGTTTTTGCATAGTTTTAGAGAAAATCGCAACAAAAAAAAACCTTTCTATAAATACTGCAAGTTTATTTCTAAGTTATTGTTGATGTTTATGCACGTCTGCCCGTTGTACCCCTCAGAAAAAAATCCTGGATCCGCCCTTGCCGACGACAATAAAATAATTTGATAAGTTTGCCTCATTATCCTGAACAGGATCTTCAGAGTTTGCGACTTTTGCGAATTTGTTTACATAGCCTAATATAGTGTTCAAAGATTCCATTACATAGCTAAATACCTACATACCGGCGTAGTTGATAAAAGCTAATACAAATACGACCATCCATAGTAATTATTATTAATTGTTTAAGTATAATTAGCTGTAAAAGCGGCAAGAATTAAATCCCAAACCACCTAGTGGGCGTTCTCATTTTGCCTTAACGGCCTCAATAAAAGCGAGCGTCAGTTGAAGTGGACTGTTAATTGCGAAGCGTGTAGCTTGTTAATTACCTCGTCGTCATGGCTACTGATAATTTTATATTTATCAACCATTCATTTAAAAAGATAATTTTTTGCGCTCGTTTCGGAAGCCATTTGAGGACGAGCCCCTTCAATTTAGATAATTTTTATGCAAGTGGTTCGCAAGTAATGGCCTACTATTTAATAATAATGACTTTGGAGGAATTTATAAAGCACTGAAAAACTGTTTATATAAGTGCATCATTTAAAATTCTGATAAAGATATTATAGGCATAAAAAATCACACTTTTATCAACATTTTATAAAGTGAATGAATCGTAAGCAAATGAATTAGACACATAAAATAGACAAAATATTCACTGACTAATTTCGTATTTCGGTAGCGGAATGGTTCAGTGGTAGAGCTTTAGTTACAATGCGGAAAGTCCCCGGCTCAAACCCTGCTGTGCCAAATAATTTACTTAATTAGCAGTGGACCATGGATCCTACGGGATACCCAACTGGGGTTCACCCAAACTCTATAGTCAGAATCAGACTTGCCTGTAAGCCTGATTTCGGACAAATCACCTACTGTACAACCGTTGTCCTTAAAGCAGTGCAGTCTCTTTCACTTACTGAACCAAGCTTGCTGCACTAACCTTAATCTTATTGGTATTAGAAATGTCAGCGTACTTAATCATCGGTATCGAAATCTATTTACGAAAAAGTGGCTATCTTAAGGGACATTGTTTAAGATAGTATTATAAGCAATATCATATCATCGGTAGAAATTAAGTTCATAGCATACACACACACACACACACACACACACACACACACACTTAAACACATGCACTTTAAGCCAGAAAGGTAAAGACTTTTTAAAAGATAATTTTTTAGTTCATGAACCAATGAACCAACCGTAATCACTGCTTTGCGGATTAACAAATAGCAAAAATATATTGCGAAAAAGGCCTATTATTTTTGCTCTGTTTTTCCAATTAAAATTCTGTGACAAAAAGCGGGGAGTTTTTCTTAATTCACTGCAATGTTCCGCCCAAAGGTCAACTGGAATACTTGAAACATTTCTTTTTACAGCCGTGATTTCCAGAAACAATTACTGCATACTCACATTACACTGGAAAATTACACAAGGTTTCCAATTTATTTTCAGTTCTGCAAGTATTTGGGACGATTATTTGAATTGCACACTTGTGTACGAAAATTCTTAAGAATGTATTCATTAAATTTAATTGGATTCAATATTTTATTTAAACTTTCATTACATTTCTATTCAGTTTCAGGAAATGATTGATTCTTTATTTTCTTTGGGACTATAGAAAAAGTTCATACAGACAAAAGTATAGTGAAGAGTGAGTAATAACGTAGGGAGATTAATAGGATATCGTTTAGAAGCAATAAAAAAAAAAAAGAATTCAAAACAAGAGATGTTGTTCTTAAATCTAGATTATTACAAACTATAGGTATATGTGGTTTATTATTATTATTACAATTATTATTATTAGTTTATTATAGATTGTTACAAATATACATATATATATATATATATATATATATATATATATATATATATATATATATATATATGTATATATATATATATATATATAGGGACCGGGGTGGCTCAGTGGTAGTGCACTGAGTAGCCATGTCAGAAATTCTGATTCAAATCCCGCTGCAGGCAGTTACTTTTATTTAGTCTGTTTGCGGCGGGAGATGGATCATATGGGGTCTAGGACCCTCCTGTGGCTCACCCAGCCTCTTTAAAATATTATAAAAATAGGGAACCCAAAATAAGGTAGAAAAACCTGGCGGTTGAGCGTGACCTAGGACGTCACCTCCTTGCAAAACCGTTGTCCATGAAACAGTACAGTCTCTACCATGCACTGAGCCCCAGACTCGTTCACGGGTCCTAGTGGTTACAGGATATATATGAACATATAGGAAGGGTGGAATTAGTTCGGGGATGCAGTCATAAAAAACATCAAAAATGTGAACAATTTGGTGTTATTTATGACTCCAACACCCAACTAATTCCATCCTTCATTTGATCTTCCCGTCAACTAAGTTCTCTAATCTTTTGAACCCACATTGCTTTTGTAAATATTATTATTAAGTAAACGATTTGATTCGTATAAACTAAAATAATGTATGAACTGAATTTTGTTAATTTTTTTTATTACTACATTTAAACATGTTGAGTAATATAAAAACATTGTAAAATCAAATTCAGTGATAGGATCAGAACGCCTAGGTCCTAAAGAAACAGCCAGTCGATCAGCTATCAGAGCCCAGGATCAGGAAAACAATAAATCGGTATCAGTACCGGATACATCAGTACAGATATATCAAGGGATATCAGAAGATTGACATTTTACATTCAGCGGAATACGTAAGATGGTGAATTAAATTGTAATGAGTTTTTAGTCGTACTACTACAAACTAGGCCTGAATAACTACAACTTTTACCTGAATTGTTTTCTGAATTTAGTTTCGTTACAAGTTAAATACGTTTGATCCAATTGGAATGGGACACCCTGTATATATATATATATATATATATATATATATATATATATATATATATATATATATATATATATATATAAATATACTTCCCTTTCCCATCAGAAGAAAAAAAAAAAAAGAAAAACCTGTACCACTACAACCCATGAAAGGTCTGGGGTTCAGTATTTGCTAGTATTCTCCTAGGCCACGCTCTACCGACAGGTTTTTCCCCAATCAACGATACCGAAATTACAAAGGCTGGGTGAGCTCCAGGAGTACCTCCACATCCCACTGGGTCCATCCCCCGCTGTTAGCAGATTGAATCCGCAAGAGCCGATTATGATCCTTCGGCACAGTAACTCAGCGCTCTACCACTGGAGCTTTCCTACTTCACTCAGTCATAAGACACCAACCAAATCTAAGGTCACCTGTGGTCAAGTGGTTAGCGTAAAAAACTACTAAGCCCAAGATCGCGGGATCGTAGCCCGGCAAGTGGCCCTAGGATTTTTTTTAAGGGAGTGAAAAATCCTTAGTTACGCCGTCCTTCGGAAGGGACGTTATGGGGGGTACTCGTTAAAAATCCATATCCTAATTAAACCTGGATAGGCAAAATTTAGAGCTCCCACTGTAGCATCGTCCGATTAGCCATAGCAGCATAAAGCGACGTTAAATGAATAAACAAACAAAACCAACCAAATTTGTTTTAGCGCATATTATATAAGTAAATGTTTATCTTAGAATAAGAGCTCTATTCTCAGTTCTCAAAAAGTCCTTGGAAGGAACGAAATGATTTTTAAGTGAATACACACGTTCTAAATGATGATAGAAATATATATTATTTTCATGATATTATAATACAGATTAGAAGTGTTTTAATATAGGAATTAATTTTTCATTCCCTCATTTATAGAAAGTGTTACCACCAAGTCTTATATGGATCAGAAAAATGGAAATTATTGAAAAAAAAGGAATGTTGTTACCAATGGGTATGATCTGTTGCAGACATTGTCTTAAGGTTAATCTAAAATAGTTAGAGATGAGAGTTTACGAACTACTTGGTTACTTGTGTCAGTGAAGGTGTTGACGTTAATTAAAGAAATATAATTAAATCTATTTCGGGTTAAATGTGTAATAAACGCAGTATTTATGTATAGTTCATTAGAGACATGGTGTATAGGTAATGTATTTTATATCTAGTACTATTTTATAACTGTATTAATATAACCTACCTATAAAAGAGGATTTAAATTAAATTAAACCTTTATGGTTCGGAAATGTGGGTGGTTGGACCAAGAGATGCACAAAGGCTGTAAGCTTTAGAAATAGATTTTTGGAGAAGAAATTGCCGCATTTCCAGAATTGAGCGAGTGAAAAACTCATCCATTAGGCATATCGTTAAGATGGATAGAACGATTATGCACAACATTGGGACCAAGCGGCTGCAGTGGTACGGCCATCTGATAAGAATGGGGCCCCATAGATGGCCAAAAATGATATTAGACTTTGTCCCATAGGAGAGACGAAAAAGAGACCACCAAAGGAAAACTTGGCCGCAAGGAGTTGAAGAGGTGATAGCAGCAAGAGGCTTGTCAGAGGGAGATTGGGACGACTGTGAGAGGAGGCGATGTATTGGGTTTCAGTAGATGACTCAATATTGTAAAATCCTGCAATAAAAAAAGAAAATAAGCAGGTATTTAAACACTCTAAACGATAAGACAATAATGTAAAGGTTTCCCATCATCCGATGGTTGAATCCTTATCAATTACTAACAAGTTGTGCGGAAAGCCCACGAAGGAGTCGACTGCGTTTAGCCAAGTTATAAAGAGAGTATTTTATTTTAAAGTCGAACCAATAAGTTCAAGAAGTGAAACGCACCAACCTCTCCCTTATAGGAAAAAGCAGATATATATTTATCTATGTAAATTTTATTATAATTTGTAAACAAACATATCTAAATATGAACCGACAGTTCAACCAATGAATGGATCGATTTGAATGCACTCGGTATATATGAAATCGCAATTTTATCGGGCACAGTTGTCTTTGAGTAAGGATTTTTAAAATCATTAAAATATACATCCGGGTTTGATTGTATGGCGGTATGATATTTCTTACTAATAAAATGGGCAATTTACAGATACCCTTGCAGGAATACAAATTATTCTTTGAATATGTATGGAAAAGTACAGAAAGAATTGTGGATTTCTTCACGGATATCGCTTGAAAGCAAGTTTGATTTTCTTTAAAATAATGAATGTTATACATCGCTGGAGGGGAGGGGGGTGGTTCAGTACTAGTTCGAATCCGTATCTGGCACACAATTTATTTTGTTTATAACCAGAGATGGACCCCTGTGGTTTCTAAGGACTCTCCACTCTAAAAAGTGGTAACGTTTAATTGGGAAAAAACAAGGTAGTCTACCTAGATCGCGAATAAATTACCTAACTGCACAACCGTTTTCCTTGATACTATACAATGTATTGAATCTGAGAACTTTCATGGATTGTATAGGTTCTTTATATATTTATCGCGTTCAACAATTTACAAAAAAAAATATTTAATTAATCATTCGAAAGATACTCGTGGATTCCAGGCACAGAGCAGAAATGTTTAATGAATTATTTTTTTAGAATACAAAGAGAAATAGAATATTATTCGAGGTGGTCTCTTCCTGAAATGAACATTAATCTTTTGAATAATTAAATATAAGAGATCGTAGTAGCTTAGTATGTAGGGGCTACACAGTATGATTTCAACTTCATGATCCCGGGTTGGAAAAGTGTGGAAGCTAATTAATTTATAGAGCCTTAGTGAGCCCTAGGAGGGTCCGATATCTCCGACCATTAACAGATTAAATAAAAGTTTACTAGCGAGCGGGATTTGAAAGCTACATTTCTGACACGACAACTCAGTGCTTTATCATTGAGCCACTCTTCTCCCAATTTTATCGCTGTGAGGAGAAAAAAGAAGAAAAAAAACTAAATGAATAGAAAAATAAAAGTAAGAAACAGTTACCTGAAAGAAATTGAATTAGTTCAGTAACTATTACTTTCAAATAAATAAACGACCAACTTTAGAGAATAAAAGGTATAAATAAAAGGTCGGGACTCTAAATAAAGCCGACGTCTGTATCTAAATTGCCATCTTAAGTTTGCTCCGGATAGGTACTCGACCAGAACAGTCTCATTTCGTTTCTTGCGTAGGAATCATTGAAATGTATTCTAAAAATGTCAATACCTATTTAGTTATTTTCTTCAAGACATTTACTTTAGAATAACTATTTTTCAATCCTTAACTAATTAAAAAAATAAAAAAATAGCAAGGATTTTTTATTAACATTTTTTCCACGAATTCCGAAGTCTCTAGGTTTCTTCGTTTGCTTCTCCTAAAAAGGTAATATTATGGTTTCCGTTATTAATTTTTTTCCGCGGTCATAACAACGGCGAATACCTGAAACAACAAAGATTGAGTATTTGATAGTCTATTATCATTTTTTTGTAAAAGTATATTCTGTATTTGGTATTTTTATTGTCGTATTAAGGTGTTCGAAGATAAGGAACTGCATTGAATATTCAGTCCAAAAAAATTATGAGACCATTAAGGAAGAATTTAGGAGATTACACAACGCGGAATGGTGAAGCATGCACCCAGTTAATTATTATTCAACAGATGTATGATATTGTAAATCCATTTTTAAAGGTTAAAACAATTCGAAAATTAATTTTAAAATAATCATACTTCAGATGTAAGAAAAATTAAAAATTAATTTTAATTTATGTTTTATTGCATCAAATGATTGGTGATCATTATAAAACATATATTATTTAGTAATCAACAATATAATATATATAAGGTCACCTGTGGTCTAGTGGTTAGCGTAACAAACTACTAAACCCAAGATCGTGGGTTCGTTGACCGGCAGGTGGCCCTAGGATTTTTTTAAGGGAGTAAAAAATCCTTAGTTACGCCATCCTTCGGAGGGGACGTTAAACGGGGGTCCCGAGCCTGTACGATGTCAGGTACTCGGTAAAAATCGCTATCCTAGTTAAACCTAGATAGGCAAAATGTAGAGCTCCCACTGTAGCATCGTCCGATTAGCCATAGCAGCATAAAGTGACGTTAAATGAACAAACAAAACTATTTTGTTATAAAAAAATTCATTATCTAAACTACAATATACTAAACTACGCTAAAATTAAGATGGGCCTGTAAAGTTGTTAGGCTTAGTAACCGGCGAATTCCCTAAAAGTGAATAACTGCTGTGCCGACTGGGAAGTGCCTGAGGGGTAGGCTGAGGTGTAAGGAGGAAGATTGCTTTAAGAGTGATCTGGCAGAATTGAGTTTGGTTAGTGGTCCGTGGTGTGTGAGCAGAGATATCGGCATCGAGCCTTCGGGTCGTTAAGCCTTATTATTATTTTAATAATAATAAAAACACAACCATTATGCTAGAAACAGTTCTGAACCTAAGACACAATATTGCTTATTGGTCCATTTTCTTTATTTCATCCATATACAGTCTTCAAGACGGATGGATTTTCCCCAATTAACAGTAGCCCCACTTGATTGAGGTTGGATGATGACCCCAGAACGGTCTGCCGATCCCACAGGGTTTATCCATGTCTATTAAAAGATTAGATAAATATTTTTTGTGATGTTAACCTCAAATCCTCCAGGATAGAATAACTTCCTTTATTTTCAGATTCCTTAATGGATTTAAAGATAATATTTCAAAACAGGAGCTTAAAATCCATTTGTTTATTTCGTCAATAAACATTTTAAGGCAATAGTGAAACCCTCAAATACCCCCTAGGGCCTTGGAACGAGATTGGTTCCCTAGGATCAGAAATAACTTTCGATAATCTCTTTTATTTACGCCGTTACTAACTCAGATTAAAGTTCCTGAGGTTAATGCGATCGTTATTTATCGAACATAAATATTAAGTTCATAAGCAGATGACAGGGCGAACTTCTGTTGAATCCGTTTAAAATAAATGTTAAAATGCTAATCCCTTCTAGGATATAGTAAACATCCGAAAATATCCGATTCCTCCTTAAATATATTCTTTATATTTCTCGGACCTTTAGGCGAACGAGGATGTACGACACAAGTAGGAGGCACCCTGAGTTAAGATCGAATAATGGAATTCCTATTATCCAAGACGTCCATTTTGGATGCGTTACGATCCAATATCTTACGCCCTTTAGGGAATTGTTTTTTTTTCTTTTTTCTACTTATGAAGAAAATCACGCTTAATAGTATTGTTTTATTTATCTCCGATTTACGATCCTGTGTATATCATCCAGAGCGGAATATACTTTACGAACTAAATTGTGGAGAAACATGTCCGCCTCAAGATACGACCACTTAGCGAGGGGAAAAAAAAAGACAGTACTCTTTCGAACTCTAGCTAGTAAACTCGTAAATACACGGTTAACTTATAAAGAAACACCTCTTCTAGGATTCAAGAAAACAGCACTGAAGAAAATTTACAACTACAGAACGACTATTAGTCTGATGTTTCTAGTGATATAAATAAAAAATATCAATTTTATAAAAGGAACCAATTTGAGAAACACAAAATAAACCATACTCCTGTTAACAGAATAAATTATGCATTGTTTCCGAAATGTATGCTATTATAAATCCATTTTCAAAGGTTAAAACAATTCAAAAATTAATTTTAAAATAGGCATACTTCATTGTAAGAAAAATTAAAAATTAATTTTAATTTATGTTTTATTGCATAAAATGATTCATCATCATTAATATAAATTATTAACATAAGATAATTATGAACACCTACTATTTTGTTATAAAAAAATTCTTTATCTGAACTACAATATATCACATACTAATTCAAACCATTAAGAATAGATAGCTAATTAATACATAAAAAGCCATAATAATAAACTAAAAATATAAAAGAAATAAGGAATTTATTAAAACTATTAAAAAACCTTAGTAGCTCAATGAAGCATTTTGATTATGTAGTAAATTATATAATAACCATAAGGCTTATCGAACCTGAAGGCTCGATGCCGATGAATCAATTCAATTATAGTTACAATTATTTTTACATATATTTATAAAATTTTCAAAATACCAAATATTTTAATGCTAATCGCCGTTTTATAAGGTTTGTTAATTCATGAAACCTACGAACGTAATACGTTAAAATGTATACATGAATCACTAGTGCTTTTTGCCGGTTTTAGTTTCGCACATAAAAAAAATATGAGTGGAGGTAGTATACACTTTATTCAGTATGACAAAAAAAAATAAAAAATTCCACGCACCCGATCTGAATTTCCACGCTTTGATCTTCAAGGAGTGTTTGACGAATGATCTTATGAATTACAGATTAAGTACGGCTTTGAAGATAGTACTTGTTTCTCTCTTTAATGGAGATTTAATCACCCCTTACATTATCACGAAAGAAGCATAAAAAATAAAAAAAATGTTATATAATGCACATAGAAAGATAATAAAAGTAATGCATTGTAACTTGGCAGATATATTTTACAAAAAAATACTTTTCTAGAAAACTAACTACTTAAATAAATGCTTGGATAGTAATCCTGACAAACTGTCACCAGCAATGAAAATCTGCTGTAGGAAAATAAATTTTTGTAGATCTAATAATAAAATCCACTTTTCCATTTACTTAACATCTATAAATTTCAATCGAGTTTTGATAAATAAAATATTAATAATAGCATTGGAAACCTTCATATTCATGCCTTAGTTCATATTACTCGTATAGCAATTGTACTAGATGTATGTATTACAGTCGTACAACTCAATAAAATATTCAAATAAATAAAAAAGTTCATATACGAGTATGTGCTAAGTTCCGAAAACAAGATTTTACAGGAGTCAACTTTGATAATAATTTAACACAAGAAATACAGTTCAATATTAAGCACACAATATACTTTTGTAACCTTCAAACCTTCGCTATTAATTTTATACCAATATATCGTCCCTACCATTTCCAACTGTCGAATGTGAAAAAACACAGTTTTCGATCCTATAGCAGTTGCTGTAGAATTAATAATAGATATAAAATTCATATAGGGGCATCTATCATTCACAAAAACAATTAAAACGAATGTCATTGGTTTGATTATATGCACTAATTTTTATTGAACCTTGAAACTGATTTTGTTTTTAATTCTCCTCAAAAGTACCGATTTTCAAGTTCGATAGTTGGAAATGGTAGGGACGATATGATCTATTACTTCTGATCACAACTTTAAAATATTATTTATATTAAAAAAACCATTATTGAAAAATTTGCACTTAAAACATTTTTGAACAAGCATCGATATTAAAACAAGATCAGTTTAATTAATTGGCTATTACGTGTTATTGAGTAAGTATTCCTTCTGTCCGCGTCGTTAAGTTTCCTAGTTTTTAAATAATGTGTAGATGTTTTTATTTTTTTAAATCAGGCCGCTTATGTTTATAAGGATTTTCAATTCTAGCCCAAAATAGCGGTCGTTTTATCATAAAAAATCCTTTCTCGACATAAACATTATTTCAAGACGTATGAATCGTTTTTTTTTCAATACTAGCATGGATGGTGCTGAAAAATATAACTTAATAATAATCTAATTCTGTGGAAATTAAATTTTTGTAATTAGAAAAATGTATCTGTTCTGCATGTTCTCGCTTCGAGTTGTGTTACAAGTTTTAACAAATTATTCGTTTAAATTTTTATGTATTCCAAAAGTACAAGTTATCGTGAGCTTTACAATGAAAAAGAGGATGCATTTATGTATATTACGGTAATCATTTTATCAAGAAATAGAAATTTCAATCCATTATATATTTGTTGAAACGTTCATTTATAGATGAAGTTATAACCGAAGCGTATACATTTTTCATAGTGACATTCTCTTTCCCATACTAAAGCTCATAATAACTTGTGTGTTTGGAGAAGATTAAAAAAAAAGGAAATAAAAAGTTAAAACATGATGTAACTTAATTCGAAGCCACGTCCTGCTGTTGACTAAAATGATACAGATATGGATATTGTGTGCAATTTCGATAAATAATAAAAACAAATTTTCTATTTTCTTTTTTTTTTTAATTTTTTATGAATTATTATCAACAAATGTATTTATTATTACTTATTGTTTTAATTATTCATTTGTTGTGAAAACGAGAAAAGTTCCTTCCAACAAAAACAAAATTTTATAAAATGTAAAAGACTAATGTAAAACTTTAAATGTAATGCAAAATGGCTACTAAGTTTAATGACCATTATACATCACATATTGGTGTTTTAAAACGGATGTTCGCTGAGGAGAAAAATGATGATTTCATTGCCTGAGTCATCGGAACACCTCTATTTAGGGCAGAGCAATTTAAACTCGCGGCTAAGTAACGTTTCCAATAGTACCACATCTTGCAACATTTTAGCACCTTAGAGATATTTTAACACTATTTTTCTTCCCTACACAACATGATTACTATTTTAATACTAAGTCCTAACTGTTTAGGTGGAATTAAACATTTATAGAATGAATTAATATATTAGTTTAAAATTTTATTCTTTTTAATTATATCTAGAGCAAACGGGCGTTTTATTTCTGTACACTAAGCTCCTGGTGTAATTATTATCTACATTAATTTCAACTATTTTTTAAATTTTTATAAGCCTAGAGCTATGTAGAACTTCGTTGAACAGAAACCTTAACTATAGCCTGTGCTCAAATAATTTTTATTACATAATTTTTTATTTTATAATTTTCGACTAATTAACTTCTGCCGAACCTAAACCTAAACAATTGAGTACCAAGGGAATATTTCTTCAATACATTTTTCTGTTTAAATAATATTTGACTAAGTGACTTATGCCGAATCGAAACCTGAACCATTAAAGACTACATAAGAATATTTTTTTTAATTTTTGACTTCATGACTTTCACTAAACTAAAGCCTAAACTACTGGGTATAGATAGATGTTTTTTTAAATATATTTTTTTATAACTTTCGACTAAGCTATTTCTAGCAAACCTAAACCTAAATCATTGAGAATTGAGGAGATATTTTTTAATACTTTTTTTTGTATAATTTTCGACTAAGTGACTTATGCTGAATCGAAAGATAAACCATTGAAAACTATAGGTTTTTTTTTTAATTTCTTATAATTTTCGACTTCATGACTTTTACTAAACTACTGGGTATTAAGAGAATAATTTTTAATAATTATTTTTTAAAGTTTATGACTTTCTAATTAGACAATTTTCTCAACCGATATCTAAACTAAAGAAATCTAACGGTTGATTTTTATAAACATAATGAACATGAGTAGCGATATTAAAAATTAATAATTTTTAATAAATTTTTTAATAGTTTAATTTAATATTTAGCGTTTAGAATTGGCTTTAGAAACGTTCGGCAACAAAACTTGTCTAAGATAGATTAAACACATAAATAACTAAAAATAAAATAGTTATATTGTACTAACAAATTATAAGGAATTTTTAATATATAAAGATCCTACTCCACTAAAGTCGTATTTTGAAATAATAATAAAAGAAAAATGTAAAATACCCTAATTTTTAAAACTTTCATTTCTGCTTGGACAAATAAGCTGTCATTTTATCCTAAAAATAAACTTTTTTGTTTTCCACGATATTTATTAGATTTTTTTTTTTTAGAATAGAATAATTTATTGTTATTTACAACTGTAATTATATTACATCAAGTAAATCTGCTTTATGAACAAAGGACATGAAAAAAAAAAACATTTGTGGAGAAACTATCCATTAGTAGCACTCCAATAAAGTTCTATAGTAGAAGGTCTCGAGGCCATCTTCTTTTCAGACGCCTCAGAGGGTTATCAGGAATATCATGGGAAGCAAGTTGAGAGACTAGCGGATTCAAGTGTGTATAGAGCTTTTCAAGGAAGGATAGGTATCTGGTTTGGGCCAAATAAGCAACATATGGGATATTAAGATCACCATGGATGAGTTTGTTTGTGAGATAATAAGGAGCATTGAGGATTTTACGAAGGGTTTTGGATTGTAAGAATTGGATACGAGATGAATTGGATGGTTTAGTAGAGCCCCAAATCTCAACTCCGTATGTCCAAATAGGCCTGATAACTGTCATATAAATGAATCTTTTGTAATTAATTGGGAGCTTAAAGTGTTTGTCCAGTAAATGTTGAAGTAAGCGAAAATGTCGAGCAGTTTCTTGTCTTTTCAATCTTGTATGAGGATTCCAAGTGAGACGTTTGTCCAGATGGAGTCCTAGGGCGATATTTATTCATTTTAGTTTTGTTCTAGATATTTAATTTCAAAGCAAACTGTTAAGGCAAAATACGTACGTGTTATGTTAACTGTGTTTCACAGTGTGTACTATATTAATGAGGCTACATACTTTTTTTAAAATTTTAGTATTTCATTTTGAATGAACTAAGTCATGGAAAACATGCAGTGTTCCAAGAAACAAGAGATATACATTACAGATTCTACTGTCTTTACGAAAATATTTTTTTTTTTATAAAACGTTAAGGATTAAATGGGGTAAACGCTAATCCAAACATATTAATACGTTTATATAGATAGTGTCATTATTTCCTCAATACAAAATAGGCATTTTGAATTAAATAGATCTGAAATTTTCAGATTAAAAGACTTCAGCATGTAAATTATGTTTTATAAAAGTATTTGTTGTATTTCTAAGAATAAACAAGTAAGAAAAAAGTAGTTTAATCACTCTAATCGACTTTGATTAATTTTAATTACATTTAACTATAGTTATACTTAGTAATTAGAAATCCGAAGAATACAACTTCAAGAAAGACCCGATATGCAATATTTTGCGCGTCAATGACCAGAGTGAATAAGAAGTGATCTTTCATGATTTTTGATTCGTTTATTTGTTCTGGCTCGTAAATGGACAGAGTAATTTTCTTTTCTCTATATGCCAAGCTATTTAAAAACTATTCTCTTTTTCTTTATGTCCTGTTAGAACTTAGAGCGTGAGAAGCTAGCTGTCAGATCAAATAAATGGTCGTAATCAAAATGAAAAAGAAATTAATATTTAAAGATGACATTTTTTCTTATTTAAATCAATTAAAATTGATCTTATGAAAATTAGTTGAGAAAATTGTAACGAAATTAGCGGTTAGCTTAACTAGGACTTAGTAGTTAGTTTTGAATCACTTCATTTAATAAAAAGATGGACTTAAATTGGACTCTTTAAGTATTAATTATTAGAAGGGATCAGAATTTATCTTAAATTATTTTATTCGTTTACTTGTTTAGACTTTTAAGTGAGAAGCATATTTTTTTGTTTTATATTCGCATGGCTGTTCAAAATACAATATATAATATAAACTGTTGAACTCGATTGAAAGAAAACTCAGAGAAAAATCATAACGAAGATTTATAGAAATTGTTGAAAGGCCTTTTAAAAAAAAAAAAACAACAGCAAAGAAGTGATACCTACTTAATCAAAAACTAAAATGAATTCTAAAAATATTTATCCGACTATAATATAGATTAAAAAGATTTGTAGATTTAAAAATCAAAACAAAATAAATTTTAACTATGAATTAAGAATCGGTTTATATAAAATTTTAAAATTGTTGTGGGTTTTTCGTTTGGAATTAAAAATCCTATATTTTTTTTAACATCTTCAAAATCGAAAAATATCGATTTGATTTTATGCTGCATTTAAATTCAATCATAAAATTCTCATTGTTAGTTAATTTGTCATTTTTAAATGCTAAGGGAATATTCTTAAGTTCGTCTCATGTTATTTATTCTAACTATTAAGTCAAAACTTAGCTAAATGCTAATTTCGTTTTAATTTCCTGGCGAGTTTTCACTCAATCAAGTTTGATGGTTCAATATAAAAATATAATATTTCATCTTTTCATATCGACTTAAATTATTTTCATTAATTTATTAATTCATATAAGGCGTTGAGATACAAAAGGGAATAAATCCAGTTTAAAATTTTTTCAGGAATCACAAACATATGCATACTTTAGGTTATTATGAAATGATTATTTATTTGAGTCTATTATTTTTAGAAAAATTAGATTGGCTTTGACATGTTTTGAATCGTGAACCACTGCGTAGAGGATGCTAAATTTGTGAAAAACATTAAAAAAATTTAAACATTTAAAAATTATAAAATATAGATTTATACCTTTTTGCACTCATATAATTCATATTATAGATTGTTTTTTTTTAGCCAGGAGAGTAAAAAACATAAAATTATGCGTTTCATTTACAAGCCTAAACAAATTGAAGTGTTTTTTTTAAACCAAAATTAAAAAGGAAGATCACCCGTTTGACTTTATAGTGTATTTATCCTCAATTATACTACTATCTGTTTCGAACTTATTTTTCATTGTGCAGGGAATATTCCTAAGATTGTCTTAAATTATTTTATTCAGGATATTTTTATATTCTT
Source organism: Arma custos (assembly GCA_037127475.1). Taxonomy (NCBI): domain Eukaryota; kingdom Metazoa; phylum Arthropoda; class Insecta; order Hemiptera; family Pentatomidae; genus Arma; species Arma custos. The sequence continues at coordinate 51,546,311 of CM073762.1, read as the reverse complement.
ATTTTATTCACTATCTGATAAGTTTTATGAACTTTTTTTTCCCTCTTTTTTGGAAAAGCATAAAATGTATCTTTTTAATTCTAAATGTAACGGAATAAAAGGAATACATTAATAATAAAATTCTACAAGCAAGTAAAGACTGCGAACCGAAAAAAAATTATATAAATAACATACTTTCTTTAACTAAACAGTTTTCTTAAATTCTATTCGTAGTTAATATTGATGTTTTAAACAATCCATGAGCACATTAAATTTAGATAAATACTATTCAGATAAAAATATATAATCAGTATCACTCATTTTTTCTGTATTTAAAAAAAATCTACCTCTATTTTTTTTCCACGAATCTTAGTTATAATTTGCCTACGAGTTTTGGTTCTATTGATGTCAAACGTTTATATTAAAGAATATAAGACTTTTGAAAATCCAAGCGTGTATAAAACAGAATTATATTCCGTAAGAGTCATATTCCTTGTTTGAGTGTATGGAATTTAAGGGTTTTTTTTTTTTCATCCAGATAGATGTTAGGATGAATTTTCGAGTTCGATGCAAACACCTTGCATCAAATATTTTGATTTTTGGAGAACTAAATACAGTAAAGAGTTCCCTTTCGTGAATGGAATGTTTTTCGTTAAATTACATTAAAATAACGGGAAGAGTGTAGTAGCACAGTGGTAAAGCGCTGAGTTACTATGCTAAAGGTTCTGGGTTCAAGTCTGACTGTGGCAGATATATTATTTATAAAAACAAACACGGGTACACTCTGTAAGATCTGCAGATTTCCTGAGACTGCTTCGATAAAGATATCAACCTTAATTAAGGGAAAATCCTAGGGATTGAGCATGATCGGACAAATCACTTCACAGCCTCTACCTTCTGTTGAACCCCTTGAATATTCTTCAAAGCGACCAACCCGAGGAACTGATAAAGAACTTTTTTATAATGAATGGATCTAAACCTTAAGGAAAATATTGGTAGGGTTTCTTTTGAAATATTTTTCACTGATGGTTTCTTGTTAATATATGGCAAGTCTTCCGACCTTTTTTCAGTTAGTGAAGACACACAAATTCTCCCCGAAGTACACTTAGTAGGTGGATATTGGAGACCTACCTGCTGAAAGGTAGGAGGTATCCTTGAACTGCTTGAAGGCTAGCGCGGCGAAGACCGCTCCAGCAGACTGTAGACCCCCAGCCAGGAGATGCACGATGGCACTGACCACTAATACGATCCACCCCCAGCCGCCCTCGGGGTAATAGTGCTGCCTGAGGGTGCGGGGGTGGCGCGGGTTGACCTCCTCGGGGAGGGCGCTCGCCTCCTCTGAGCAGGTGGCCAGCCCCGAGTCGCACTCCATCCACACTGCCTCCTCTCGGGCCCCCACCACCACTACCCAGCTCGACGGCAACAGGTGGTTGTAACGGGCCCTCCCGCTCTGAGCTCTCCTCTAGCGAGCTGTCTCCCCCGGGGTGGTGAAGCTATCAGGACTGCAGGGCAATTAAAATTATAACTAGTAAAAAAACCGATAAAGAATATCCCACGCAGCTATGCATCGTTCAAACTATTTTTTTTTTTAAATATATAAATAATAACGGCCTCCTAAGACCACGCGAATATGATTACATTTCCTTTCTAATTTTTGCCTTTCTTTTCTCGCAGTATTTTATCATCATTTCTGTGCCCAAAGAACCACCAAAAACCCGCAGTAAATCTACTGCAGTCAAACAACCGGTAGCCTCAACCAGCAGCACCTCTGGCCCTAAAGTTAAATCTCCTAAGGAGAATCAAGAAAATCAAAAGTTCGATGAACCGGTACCTCCTCCTATATTTATAACAAAAATAACCGATTTTTATAATTTTGGAAGAGAAGTAGCAGAGTTGATCGGGCAGCCAAATTTTAAATGCTACTCTCGTGTCAATGATATAAAGATTAATACAGTTAACAAAGAATCGTACAAAAAATTAATAAATCACCTCTATAGCCACAATTATGATTTCCACTGCTATCAGCTCAAGCAAGAAAAATCATATAGAGTAGTTTTAAGAGGGCTTCACTCGACCACGCCTAAGGACGCTATCAAAAGAGATCTAGAAGAGATAGGCCATAACATCAGGAACATATCGTCAGTATTGCATCCAACTGAAAAATATCCCCTTCCTCTGTTTTTTGTCGAACTTGAGCCAGCCAAAAATAATGTTGAAATATTTCAAGTTACTAGACTTGTTTATTCAACTGTTAAATTCGAGGAGCCAAGGCACAAAAACACCATAGTACAGTGTTCTAGATGTCAAAACTTAGGTCACACGAAGACCTATTGTCACCATCAACCCAGATGCGTCAAGTGTGCTGGCTCACATCCAACTGAAGTATGCCAGAAGTCCAGAGTTGAGCCTGCAAAATGTGCTCTTTGTGGTGAGGACCACCCGGCGAATTATAAAGGTTGCTCGGTATATAAAAGCTTCCAGCGACAGAGAACAAATAAAATACAAAGGAAAAGCATAGAGAATGCTTCTCAACCACCTGAAATCAAAAACTTAACTACATTCCCGGAATTGCCAAAAACAGCTAGCATTTCAGATCAACTTATCACCAGAGTTCAACCTCCGGAAAACATAATCCTGACCTCAACGAACCAGCAGCAGCCTCAACGTCAGGCGCCTCTAACCTCCCAACAGAAACCCCAGATTTCCTATAACAAGCCCCAATCCTCCCAACCAAAATCCCGAGATCCTAGATCCAACCCTCAGAAATTCAATACTAAAATCCAAACTCCACGTCAACATATACCTCTCCATCCTGAAACATCAATAGTCAATCTATCACCACAGCAACCAAATCCTATGTCTTCCAATCACAACAATCAAATGAATCCTTCAGTTCATCAAACAATGAATGCAAATCCAGCACCTCGGGTACAACCCTCAACCAACCTTCCTTTACCCGTTAATTATCAATATCAAATTCCAGACCCATATCCAGCCCAAATTCAAAACCCAATCGACATAAATTGTATCCTCTCATCCTTCCTGACAGAACTCCAAGAGATTATCAAGCCCCTCATCAACCTGCTCACGAGAATCCTTACCGAAGTCCCTCTTAATTACCCACGATGAGCATAAAGCCCCTAATTATTGTCCTATGGAATGCTAATGGACTGCTTAACCATCGAGACGAACTTGACTTATTTCTTCATGACAATCACATAGACATCGCCCTATTGACTGAAACACACTTCACAAAACGATCATATTTTTACATACGTGACTATATCACTTATAGATCAGATCATCCTGACAATACAGCACATGCCGGTTCTTGTATCCTTATCCATCAATCCATACCTCATTCTCTTATACCTTCTACTCCAACTGACGTCATCTAATCAACTTCAGTAACCATTTCAACTAATCCTTTCCATATAACATTCTCAGCTGTATACTGTCCTCCTGGTAACTCCCTTTCTTATAACCTCCTCGAATCCTTATTCCGATCTCTCGGACCGCGTTTTATTGCTGGAGGAGACTACAACGCCAAACATCAACGATGGGGTTGTCGAACATCCAATTCCCGTGGTAGCATTTTATCCCGAATTTCAACCTCTAATAGTTTCTCTATCCTCGCACCCATAAACCCTACTTATTGGCCTATATCGCTCAAAAAACGTCCAGATATTCTTGATATATTTGTTTCCTCACAGATTTCCTGCAATCAAACAACTATAAAATCCCTGGATGACCTTTCCTCTGATCACAGTCCAGTTCTACTTCAAGTACATTCAGTTCCCATTCCTAAGCCCTCTCATCCCAGACTGATTACCGGACGAGTAGACTGGGATAAATTTCGATCCAATCTGGAAAATAATTTAAACCTCAAAATTCCGCTTAAAACAAAAGGAGATATCAATTCTGCAATAGACAAACTTACAGAATCAATACAAACCAATATAATTGATAGCTCCTTACCAAGGAAAAACCATTATCAACAGAATAACTGGCCACTTCATATTCTCGAGTTATTAAAAGAAAAACGACGGGCAAGAGCGAAGTGGCACCGCACCAGATATCCATCGGACAAGAGTCATTATACCAAACTGACAAACAAATTAAAATCAGAGATCAGAACATTCAAAATTCAAAATTTGTGTTACCGTACAGAAAATCTCAGTACTACTGACAAATCCTTATGGAATACCACTAGAAAACTCCTAAAATATAAAAATTTCAACCATCCACTTTTAACCGAATCCCAAACCTGGTCAAGATCTGATGAAGAAAAATCACAAATTTTCGGCCAGCACCTATTCAACACATTTAACCCTCACCCAGATATCCTTAATCCTACCCAGTCTGAATGCATTGAAGCTGAGTTAAGTATTCCTCTTCAGTTGTTTCCTCCTCCTAAAGCATTCCATCCTTCAGAAATATCAAACATTATTCACAGATTACCCGCCAACAAAGCCCCTGGGTACGACCTAATCACATCCTATATTCTAAAACGCCTTCCTCGGAAAGCGATCCTACTCCTTACATATATATACAATGCCGTATTGCGTACCACATACTTTCCTGATTCCTGGAAATTATCCATAGTTAAGATGATACCAAAACCTAAAAAACCACCAGAACTTCCATCTTCTTACCGTCCTATATCTCTCCTGCCCATAATGGGTAAAATGCTTGAAAAACTCATTCTGAAACGACTACATCCTATAATAGAATCCAACCAAATAATCCCAGATCACCAATTTGGTTTCAGAACATCGCACTCCACAATCCAGCAATGCCATCGAGTGGTGGACGTTGTCTCATCACGTTGAGCGCGGAATGTACTGCATTTGAGCTTTTCTCGATGTAGAGCAGGCTTTTGATCGAGTCTGGTATCCGGGACTGTTGTACAAACTCCGTAAATTCTTACCTTCTACTTACTTCCTTATTATCAGTTCCTACCTCAGTAATAGAACCTTTAAAGTAAACCATAATTTTTCCTACTCTTGCCTCTTTACCCAGTTAGCTGGTGTTCCTCAAGGTAGTATCCTGGGTCCCATCCTATACACAATATATACAGCTGACATCCCAACCCATCCAAGCACTGTCCTCACTACGTACGCTGATGACACATGTGTGTTATCAGTAAATAACGATCCATTTGTTGCCTCCCAATATCTTCAATCCCATATCTCAAACCTTCAAGAATGGTGTCAAAATTGGAGAATTAAAATAAATCCTAACAAATCCCACCAAATTACCTTCACTCTTCGTCCTAAACCTACGAATTCCTGCCCTACTGTATCCTTTAATAACATTCCACTGATCTCTGTCGAACAGATACGTTACCTAGGACTCTATCTGGACAAACGTCTCACTTGGAATCCTCATACAAGACTGAAAAGACAAGAAACTGCTCGACGATTTCGCCTACTTCAACATTTACTGGACAAACGTTCAAAGCTACAAATTAATTACAAAAGACTCATTTACATGACAGTTATCAGACCTATTTGGACATACGGAGTTGAGCTTTGGGGCTCTACTAAACCATCCAATTCATCTCGCATCCAATCCTTACAATCCAAAATCCTTCGTAAAATCCTCAATGCTCCTTATTATGTCACAAACAAACTCATCCATCATGATCTTAATATCCCATATGTTGCTGATTTGGCCCAAACTAGATACCTATCCTTCCATGAAAAGCTCCATACGAACTTGAATCCGCTAGTCTCTCGACTTGCTTCCTATAATATTCCTGATAACCCTCCGAGGGGTCTGAAAAGAAGATGGCCTCGAGACCTTCTACTATAAAACTTCATTGGAGTGCTATCAATGGATAGTTTCTCCACAAGTGATTTTTTTGTTCATGTCCTTTGTTCATACAGCCAATTTACTTGATGTAATGTTATTACAGTTGTAAATATCAATAAAAAAAAAAAAAAAAAAAAAAATTCTGTGCCCCTTTGCTTCCGACGACGGAGTATCCTCCCGTTTTTCTTTTTTCAACAAGAAACTTGATTTCATTTTTTTTTTTTATTCTTCTCTATCTAGGCAGTTTTTGTCAGTTATTTTTGATTGTTTTGTATACCCTCTTTAATTAAGCTCTCACGGATTTACGTCAAAGACTTTCTTGTTTAATCTCCCTTGGTCCATTGTGTAGTTTCTATGTGCCCGTGGAATCTTATTTTCTGATTCTTATTTCTGTTTCATCTCCCCGTATATTTCCTGGTTAGATCTTAACCAGTAGCCTGCCTGTGACCTTTTCTTGGGCCCAAAGATTCTTCTAAGGAGCCTTCTTTTTGTTTTCAGTAACTTTTCTAGACTATGGAGACATGTTGTCTCCATCCTGTACACAATTGCGGGATTTACCACCGTGTTGTAATGTCTTACATATGGGCCTTTATTATTAGAGAAAGAAATATGAATTAAGAAAATGATTGAAAAATTACAGTTATCAAAACGGTTTTATATACCTGCCCTAATAAGGTATGGGAAAAAAAGTTGGCAGATATCAGAATTGTTGTTTGTTCATTTAACGTCACTGCTATGGCTAATCGGACGATGCTATAGTGGGAGCTTTAAATTTTGTTTATCCAGGTTTAATTAGAATAGGGATTTTTAAGGAGTACCTGACATCTCGTTTTACTTCCTTCCGAAGGACGGCGTAACTAAGAATTTTTTATTCCCTTTAAAAAATCCTAGGGCCATCTGCCGGGCTACGAACCCGCGATCATGGGCTTAGTAGTTTGTTATGCTAACCACTAGACAACAGGTCGCCCCACATCAGAATTGCCGACAGAAGTCAACTTAATAACTTTGGAATAACTGTGATTTTTTTTTTTCCAATTCAGAAATCATTTACAGTATGAATTATATAAATTTCCTAAAAACCTATATCACTGCAACCCATTTCCTGGGGTTCAGTACATAGTAGACTGCACTGTTTCTTGGGCAACGGTTGCGGGAGGTGATTTGTCTTAGATCACAATCAACCGCCAGAGTTTCCCCCCTTATTTTGGGTGTCCACTTGGAGGCTTGGTGAGCTAGGGGGTCCTAGATACCTTAAGGTCAATCTTCGGTCATACGGTAACAGATTGAATAAAATTCTCTCAGCTAGCAGGATTTGGACCCAGGAAGTTCGTCACGGCAACTTAGTGCTCTACCACTGAGCCACTCTGTTCATTTTATAAAACAAACATTTAACTATTTCACAAATATTAAAATTCGCTTAAACCACATGTCCGCCAAAGCTGCTGAATAATTTAACTCTCGTGGTTTTTTCGTGGAGTTCATAAAAAAAAAAAACTAACTTAAACTAACAAAGACAACACATTTCACATCAACAGTCAACTGTATTCAAAATCTCAGATATATTACTACTTCCATTGATATAAATACTTCAAATTTTAACTAATGACGAAAAAATCTCAAAAAAAAAAACGAAATAAATTCTTTAGTATAACTCACAAGCTTAGAAATAATTTGCCTAAACTAAAAGAAAAGAAAAGAGTTCACGCATTATTTCATTATTAGTTGAAATTTCATTTAGTTCATTAATTGAATGAAATTCACTGATTCGACAATGACCAGTTTAAGCAAATAATAATGTCAGTTTATTATTATTGTGAAAATCTAATAAAAGTGATAAATATATTAATATAAAACCTAACAAATATTTTTTTTTTCTAACGCACCAGCAAGTATTGCTAATATAAATATCTAGTAAACCTATAGAGAATGTGTACTATTTTTGTACTTCATTGTTGAACGCTGGGATTTTCTAAATACAAAACACTACTTTTCATATCTATAGGAATATATAATAATAATAAAAAAGAAAGAAAAAAGAAAACTCTAAGAACTAGGACAGACTCTCAATATATAAATAGACCATCATAATTTAGAATAAACCCCTTAAGTTCTATTTCGAACAAATCAAATCCCAACGAAACCGTGTAAAAATACAGATTCGGAAAACATTCAAATTTAGAAATGGCAGTGATATTAAGAAATCTGTTTTTTTTACATACGCTATGCGGTGTAATTTTTATTAAATTAAGCATTAAGAATATAATTAATGTTCAAATATTGTATTTTATATGCAACAAACATAAGATATATGTTTCTGATCTTATTATTTACAAGCACATTAATCGATTAAAACTTTATTGCACACAATATTCTTTATATATATATATATATATATATATATATATATATGTATATGCTACATTTTTTTATGTATATGTCCCATCACTACGAAATTCCTTTTATGAGAAATAACTAAAATTAAGTTGTTATAATATTTTAAAAAATTCTTCTTCTGACAAACTGAAAATTGCTAAGTGGTAGTATAACATTATTTTTAATGATTCATTTTTTTAGATATCATTCATTACTCATGGTAACAAACATTTTTTGGTTAAAATTCCGTATCAGCAAAATCCTAAAACAAAAACTTTAAATCAGTTGGGTAATTACATATCATTAATTACTGCGCTTTACTAAATTCTCTCCAACAGAACTGAAAATTAAAAAAAAAAAATCCGGTCAAAAAAAAATTCGGATGATGCATTTCATGTATTTATAAATAATATAAGTTAATATAGGAGGATTCCCATTTAAAGTAATGGTCAATGAACATTCTTCCCCTTGTATACATTGCAAAATTTGCAAGAATACGGGGATGTCGGATCGGTGAAGAGAATGGATTTGTCTGACTTGGATACGACCCCTTGCAGCTCAGTGGTTAGTGCACTGCACTAGAGATGCAGACGAATCGAATCCCGGCCAGGACAAATCTTTTCTCTTCAAAATAAAAATATATTTATTGATGTATGGAGAGTGATTCAAGAAAGGAAATGTGTATTTATTTTAATAGGAATAATGAATAAACTACTCACCAATGATATAATATCAAACAGAACGTCAATAATTCAACACAGCCAAAGTTGAAATTTTGCTTACCTGGAATAAAAATGAAAGCAAAAAAATCAGTTATTTATGCTGGCATAACTTTTTGTAAACTCCGCTATCTCTCAACCCCCAACTTCCACCTCCCGCCCCGTCAAATAATTTTAACCCTCTCACCAACTCTCTCGGTTTATTTACCTAAGTAAATAGAGTTTTCAATATATATAAATAGACAGAGAGAGTGAGAGGGAGAGAGAAAGAGAGACAGCGGGTTAGGGAGAGAGATGTAAATGGAAGAGATTTTTAGGTTATGTAATAGACAAAATTAAATTAAAAATAAATATTTGTTTATCTTAAATCTAGAATATTTTAAACTGATATTTTCATTTCTTAATAATTATTCTATCGAGTTTATTTTAATAAAACTGAATGATGAATTCAAAATTACATGTTCCTCTAATAGCAGAAGAATGGATTTAGTGTTCTAAAGAAAAGAGAAATTCGTGATTGATTTTTTTAATGAGTGAAACAGATGAAACGATAGTTGATTACGATTTGTGATTTTGTATTAATCAGGAATTGAAGTAATGCATCTGTACATCTTAGCTAGCAACTATGATTGTAATATTATAATTCTTGCCCTTTCGTGGCAGCTCATAATGTAGAGCGTTTGAGTTGTTATCCTTATGATCACGGGCTCAACGACATCTGTGACAAATAGATTATTTAAGCAGTAAATAGCCATTTCTTTTGCTGTAGAATCTTTGGTATCCTACGAATATAAATAATATATAGTATATAGAGACGAAGCTTAGAGGGTAGAGTTATGAATCACTAAGCCATAGATTTCAGATTCAAATCCAGCTGTGACATATGAATGATTTAGTTAACAACCCTGAAGATCTACGGATCCTGAGGTTTCTTCAGACCCTTTCGGAGCTCCCCAGCCTCTGTAAAGCGAGTACCCTTCATTCGAGGAAAATCCTTGTGGTTGAGTACTAGCCTCTCAGCACAACCGGTGCACAGTGGAGTATTATTCCTTACAACCTGGCCAAAACTAGAAATACCGAAATTCAATAAATGCTATCAAAATCGTTATTCCATGATTCATAACTATCTGGCCTATCTGCTCGGCCACAGTTGAAAACAAATTTTCGACGAGGCGACGGATCACTCAATACGCTTTTTATGTTTAATATAATTAGTTATAAAGTTTCTATTACTGACCAGTGATATATTCCCCTAAGTTGTTTGCGAGGTAACTAATGTTTTCATGGTTTATCGGAAATTAATATCAGCACTCTATTGCATATTTTACTGTTTTTTGTATGATCAAGAAATAAAATATTTATTTAAGGTAAGGTTTTAATCATGTTCCGAGTCTGTCCGGGATAATTTTCTGATACAATATTATTCTATTTTTAACACTTAAATAATCCGTGTAGTAAAATCTTCCGCATGCGGTAGCCACATTTTTTTTAAAACTGAATTTAAAAAATCTTATTTTTAATGGGATTTGAAGGAAAAAAAGACAAAAGCTCAAATAGCTTTAATTTTTGAACATTTTCGACCTGTTTACACTTAAATCTTGTGATTAGTGGCACTAATCTAAAGGTTTGGCAATTTTAGAAGTGCGTTACAAATTTTTAATTCGAAACCTGCTAGCTTATCATTTTATTTTTAAATAAAAAATTAAAAAAGTAATTTTTTTTTCAGACTTGAAAATGGAGCGAGAATTAACTCGCTTACAATTGTTTTTAAATTTTAAATTCAAGAAGTGAATTACCGTTGATAAAAAATACTAGAAACTTCAATGCAATGAGTTTGTATTTTCATGAGTTCTAGACCAAATGTATATTCAGGTAAATTAGGGGTGTGTATTTCATTTTCAAATATATTAATAAGAACTGTCCCAATGGTTGTGTTTGTTACCATTCTTTATCATTATGGTTGAGAAAGAGAATAATCGTCCGAATATTACACTAAATGTTTTTGAGTAACTACAGTAGGCTATATACATTTATATATGTGTATATATATATATATATATATATATATATATATATATATATATATATACATATATATATATATATGCATATATATGCACAAAAATAATTGTGTTATTACACTAAAAACAATAGACAATATCAGAAAACAGAATCAACGAAATGTTTAATGACAACATTACAGCCAAGGACACACGATTAACATATGAGACATATTAATCGAAACACCGGTCCGGTGTAGAGTGGCACAAATATGATAACATATGTAAGGAGGGATTAATAAGCTGTTAATCCTCTAGATAAGAAGAAGGAGATGTAATCGTCACCGCATATTAGTCTGTACCAGTCACCTTTATCAAGATCTCACCATTTCGGTTCTTGGTCATCGAGATCTGGGACAAGTGTATATTTAGATCTGATAATAACACGAACACTCCCATCATTAGAGTTTTTGGTTGGTTTTACAACATTCAGGGACATTTAGCGGCCAATGAACTCTCAAAGCCCATTTTTATTGAAGTAAAATTTTCAGCCGCGTTGAGCGATTTTCGATATGGGAAAAATTATGGATTCGCGTCAGAAAATTGCACCACATTCTCGTAACAAATAAGGAGCTCGAAGCGTTATGTGTATCAGTTATACTTTTTGTTTTAAACAACTATAGTTATCAGGTTAGAATTCGATATAAAAATAATAATATTTTGTTATGTAACTAAAAGTATTTAGTTGCATTATATAACTTAAAGGTTCTTACAAAATCGATTATAATAATAACTTAAAACATCAATAACTAATTAAATTTTGCGTTTTCCCTCAAAGATTTTATTTGCTACAGTTAAGACTCAAGAAACTGCTAGATGTTATCGCCTACTTCAACATTTAGAGGACAAAAATTGAGTGTGTTAATGAAACATTGTTTAAATAAAAGTCTACTAAAATACATAATAATACGGCTCGCTGCTGTGCCGCCAATCTCCTCTAACAAACTTCTGTCCACGGAGTACTAACCACACCCAAATCCGCCAGATCACATAAAGCAATCTCTATCTTCCCACCTACGCGTTGATCTGCCCCTCAGAAGCTTCCCAGCCGGCACAGCGCTTATTAACATCTTAAGAATTTGTTCGTTACTAAGCCCAGCCGCTTTACAAGCCCATCTTAATCTTCTTGACACTATTACTTGAATAATATTTACCGGATACATGCTTCGCAATTCTGTGTTAAGTAATCTCCTATATTCTCCAGTGGTCTCATCCTCTTTTGAACCGAATATTTTACGTAGCACCTTATTTTCGAATACCTGAAGACGTGGTTTTATAAATTATGATTTATAAATTTAATCCTAATATAAGACTGAAAAGACAAGAAACTGCTCGACGTTTTCGCCTACTTCAACATTTACTGGACAACCGCTCTAAGCTCCCAATTAATTACAAAAGACTCATTTACATGACAGTTATCAGACCTATTTGGACACACGGAGTTGAGCTTTGGGGCTCTACTAAACCATCCAATTCATCTCGTATCCAATCCTTTCAATCCAAAATCCTTCGTAAAATCCTCAATGCTCTTTATTATGCCACAAACAAACTAAACCATCATGATTTTAATATCCCATATGTTGCTGATTAGGCCCAAACTAGATACCTATCCTTCCATGACAAGCTCCATACACACTTGAATCCGCTAGTCCCTCAACTTGCTTCCCATATTATTCCTGATAACCCTCTGAAAAGAAGATGGCCTCGAGACCTTCTACTATAGAAAAAATAAATACCAATTTATTTATATACATATATAGGGGGGGAGAGGGTACAGACAAAAGAAAAGTACGCTATTGGAATGCTACCGATGGGTATTTTCTCCACAAGTGTTTTTTTTTTTCATGTCGTTTGTTCATATTAGCATATTTACTTGCTTTAGTATAATTACAGTTGTAAATATCAATAAAATAATCTAAAAAAATGAAATTTGCTAATTGATGCAAATATCCAAGAATTTGGATAAAATATATAATAATTCCTTAGAAAAACTAAATACCAATTCAGTACATGGATCTGGACTGGGGTTCAGTACATGGTAGAGACTGTACTCTTTCTTGAACTTCATCTAGTGTTTTCTTGGGCCCATAAAGTTTTTCTATTCATTTATTTTTTTGTAAATAAAGATATACGAATACCTGTTATATATATATATATATATATATATATATATATATATATATATATATATATATATATATATAGGCTTAATTTAAATTTATAATTTTTAAATTGAAAAGTTTCGGGTTTTATAACCAAGTAAGCTTAATACTGTTGCTGGACTAGCGTTGACGGTAAGCGCCACACAGCAGGTGGTCAAATGATAGGTCGGATTTTTATTTTATGTCTTCCAGAGATCCGAGTTTTATTAGTCTCATAAAACAAAAAAACAACACAGTCGTTGGATCATCAAGAATTTTAAGAAAAAGAGAAGTTTACATTTTCTCTCTTAGTATTAATACCAAATTTTCAATAAGTATTATAAATATTTTTGCAGTGATTCAACTTTAAGTGGTTCAAAACCTATTAACCTGACATAAGCCTGCACCTCTACAACCAATTAATGGTCTGGGATTCAGAACATGGTAGTGACAGTGTTGTTTCTTGGACAACTGTTGTGTAGGGAGGTAATTTGCTCCAGATCAGGCACAACCACCAGATTTTCCCCCTTACTTTGGGCATCTATTTTACAGAGGCTGGGTGTGCTACAGAGGGTCTTGGATCCCATTGGATCCATCTCCGGCCACTAACAAATTTAATAAAAATCTACCTGTGAGCGGGATTTGAACCCAGACCTTCGGCACGGCAGCTCAGCGTCCAAAACCTATAAAATTACCTACAATTGTAGTTGTTTGTTTATTGATTTAACATTAATTTATGTTAATATCGGTCCTTTGAATGATCATCAGATAAAAAATTTCAAAAATCCTAAGTTCCATGTGAGTTAAAAACGAAAATTTGGGTCTTGACAAAAGTATTCCTATTATTATGATGGTATTGAAACTCTTTTATTAACCATTATAAAATATTTAAAAGTTTGAAAGTTTTTTATTTTATTTTATGCCGTTATTACCCCATAAAACTTCAAGTTCAAACATAAAACAACTAAAAATATGATTATATATAAAAAAAAAATTCGTCCCTGAATTAAAAACCTTCAACCGATACTATTCCTAGTGAAGACTTAACTCAAAAATGTCATATTTTGAGTTAAGGCGTTATTCTTTTGAAGGAGGGAAATGGCTAATCGGATGATGAGTCCTAATTTTGCTTTTCTCCTTAAAATTAGAAAATAACTTAAACCAGTATCTGACACAGCACAAATTTAGGACCACCATTTTACGCCCCTTCCAAAGGACTGCATAACCAATGATTTTTCACAGGTGACCACTATATTTTTTCGCTCTCAATACATGTTTTACACATCATGGGATTATCCTATTTGTTTTTTATGTATGTAGTTATTTATTTTACTATTACATTATTCTAAAATGGACTATGTTTATAAGCAATATGTTTGAAATAGATGAAGATTATTTCGTTGAGGATTTATGGAATATATCTATGCCTTGACCTTGTTAGCAACAATTTGGGTTTACAACCTGTAGATAACCTGAATATTTACCAAGTCAAATTACAGGAAGAATCATTAAAAAACATGCAACAAAAAAAAATGATATGTACTTTGATAAACTGTTTAAGTATATTAATCATATCTAAATGATCAAAATCACATTGTGTTATAATCTTACTAATTTTAGGGGAGGCACGGGGACACATCCCCCCCCCACAGTTTTATTTTATAACGAAACTTTATGTGGCAGACCAAATTCCACGCGAGCGAAGCTTCGAGCATAAACTAGTTAGAAATAATACACCTGAAAACAAATTAATCTAAAATAACAAACATAAAAAATTATTTCAAACATTATATGTATTTGGTGATGTATAGAATCAACTGGAAAATAAATAGTCAGTTCAATAATCCTATTGTTCACAGGCAGGTTCATCCAAGTATACTATTTAACAATACAATTTATCAAAGGATATAGAAGGAAAGGAAAATATACCACCAATATATAATACCCAGGACCAATCGGAATTAATAGTCATAAATTAAGCATTTAAATGGTCTTGTGTAAATTATTAAAAATTGCCCAATAAACAGTAATAAATAATCATAAAAACAAAATATAATTGAAGTTTGAACATGTAAAATATTTGAACATAGGATGAAAAGATTAATGTAATATGCCATCTATCTGACCTTTCTTATTATCAAGAAATTGGTATAGAAGTTTTAGAGCGGCAGTCTATTTATTCTGAAGAATATTTCTATACGAATCTCAAGTTATAAGTTAAAAAAAAAAAACTTAGATAGCATAAAACATCCGATTTGAAGGAAAATTTAAAAACAACAGTTACAAGGACTATTTAAATTCTATAAATAACAGAGACAGACCAGTATGGACAGCTACAAGAAGTATACCGAAGCAAAAGGTGGTTCAATACCCTCTTAAACGTACAGACAACACTTGGGCGATGACGAGCGAAGAAAAACCTAACGAATTTGCAAAACATCTTGCTCATATATTCAAGGCAAACGAAATTCAGAATAATGCTTCCATTGACAAAATAGATGGCGACTTGACAACAGCACTACCTTTATCCCTCCCTCCTCCGGCATTTCATCCAAAAGAAATCTATCAAGTACTGAACAAAATGCGTAACAAAAAAGCTCCTGGCTATGATCTCATCACTCCCTTCATCCTCCGCCACTTACCTCGGAAAGCTGTTCTCTTTCTTACCCTCATCTATAATTCAATCATGCACAGAACCTATTTTCCGCTTATTTGGAAGCTTTCCACGATTAAAATGTTACCTAAGCCTTCTAAACCTGTCACTAATCCTTCATCTTACCGTCCAATTGCACTCCTCCCTATAATGCCTACATTATTTGAAAAACTCTTCCTCAATTTGGCTTTCGTACTTATCACTCCACTGTACCTATAATATCTATCGCTTTTGAGAAAAAAGAATATTGCTCTGCGATTTTCCTTGACATTGAAAAAGCATTTGATAGTGTCTGGCACAAGGGTCTTCTCTGGAAAATAAAACCTCACTTACCTCCTACATACTTTTTAATTCTTCAATCTTATTTCCAAGACAGATTCTTCTGTACTTCCGTTGACTCTTTGATTTCCTCCTTCATTCCTCAATACGGGGGTGTACCGCAAGGCAGTGTTTTAAGCCCCATTCTCTATTATGTATACACCTCTGATATTCCCGAGCACTCCTGCACCAACATCTATACCTTCGCAGACGATACAGCCATTATTTCTTCTGACATAGACCCAATCCTAGCATCTATAGCTCTTCAAAATCATTTATTTGATTTAGAAAAGTGGTTCTATAAATGGCAAATCAGAATAAACGCCTCAAAATCGAGCAATGTAAGCTGTAAATTGACAACGACGAAGTATCTTCCAAAAATTATGTACGTTATCTCGGACTATACTTGGACAAAAGACTTACAGGGAACGTAGATACAAAATTAAAAAGTCAAGAACAGACTAGACGGTACAAACAACTTCTGGATTACAGATCTTCACTTGACTTGAGGAACAAACGACTTATCTATAATAGTATACTAAAACCTATTTGGACATATGGGCAGAACTTTGGGGTCCAGCCAAAAAAGTTCACATACACTAGATACAAAAAACACAGTCCAAAATTCTGAGAAAAATTATTAATGCACCATGGTATATTTTGAATCACACTAAAACAACGACATGAACATTCCCACTATAAAATCATATATTCATAACAAATACATAACATTCCACTTATCGACACAATATCACCCATACCACTCGTTCTTCCGCTTTTCTACTCCCTGTTTCCTGGACTTGATAAAAAAAGATCAAAAAGACATTGGCCAAAAGACCTACTCAACAATTGATATATTTTTTTTTCTCCCAAATAACTGGATGATCATGTAGGAAAGCGAAGATAAAGACACTTCAATCAAATTTTCTGGATGCGCAATTGCTCAGGTGCAAATGAAAATTAAATAACAATGATAATAAATGAGAGGATAAGAATAATGTTCCCACACAAAAACAATTATGTATTAGAATGTGGGCATGAATGTTGAAACTACATACAGTGTCGAATATTGAATAAAGGTTTATTGTTATAATGTTAATTTATCATGTACGGAAAGAATAGAGAGTAAATACGAATTCTCCATCTTGCAGTGAATACGATTTAAATTTCGGAAAATATTCTGAGCCAAACAAGACCTGAGATGAGAAGAGAGACTACAGTTATTGTTATTGCAGTACATTTTGAAACCAACTCACAAAAGGATCTTACAACCACGCATACTTGAATATATGTTCTGGTAAAGGGGAAATAACAAATTTATTTACCGTTTCGTTATGTAAAATTGTAAATGAAATCAGGACCGACTGTATCTACAAGATAGTATAATAGGTTGAGAGAGGGATAAGAATTTACAACTGTTGAGGTGTGAGAATCGCCACGGAGATATTCCATAATGGCTCAGCTAGCCAACAAACCTCATGTAATTGCTGTCGTAAATAGTCCTATATTGTATCGCTCTTTAGGGCTAAGGACGAGTTAATGAGTACTTCTGTAGGCGGTATTTATTAATACAGCTATAATACGTAATATTGCAATAAGTAAAGTTTTCAATTGGTTAACATCTACGTACCAAATTGTGGAAATCAAACGGAATCATATTGCATCCGTATACAACTGATCTTATTAAAAAAATTTGTTTATGCATATCACTGGACCAAACCACTTCTAGTTTTCATAAAGAAGGAAAAAACCTTTATCCAATCAAATAAATTCTTCATTTATTCAGTACATTAAGACGTTTCGACTACAAGAGTCATTTTCTATCAACAATAATTTCCGGTTTATTGGATCCAAAAAAACATACTCTATGAAATATACAAGTCAACAATCAGAATTCTCTTCATAATATTTATTTCAATTTTAAATGTCATTCTTTAAAAATTTTTCTTTGTTCAAAATGTAGGTTATACTTATTCCCTTCAGTCAAACATGTTCAGGATTGATTTTGAAGTGAACTTATCTTAACTTGTATATTTTGTAAAGTATGGTTTTTGGATGCAAAAAAAAACGGAAATTATTGTTGATTGAAAATGACTCTTGTAGTCGAAATGTCTTAATGTACTGAATAAACGAAGACTTTATTTGACTGGATAAAGGTTTTTTTCCTTCTGTTAAGAAAACTAATCTTGTTACAAATCCATATTCGAAAGCTTCTTTATATATTTCCTAGCTGTGGCTGCGACATCGTCCGCGTGGAATAGTGACTTTGGGCAGCATTTTTAATTTTTAGGTTAATTATTTTGCAAATAGAATACATACCAAAATTAAAATAAGTGTTTTACTGCAATTAGCTTATTTAAGCACATTTTTATGAACAAAATTGTTTGTTTCCCATCTTTCACTAAAACATAGAGATTTTGCGGGTTCGATACACGTTAGCAAGCCACATAGAGTAGTTACTCATGGGAAAAACCTTTTTTTTCTAAATGAACAACTGCAATTTTAAGCGTCTGTCCTTGAGCTTTGAGCTTTGTTTATTGTTATTGCAAAAGCTGTTTTCAAAAGAAACTATACTCTTTTAAACTGAAAAGGCATATCAGTCGGAATTATCCGAATACGGGGAATCAAAACATTTTCTCCTTTTGCGATTTTAGTCATGATTGTAGCTTTTATAATGCTGTGTCCCATATGTGTAATTTTTAACCGTGTACCATAGCCTTGGCGCGTAAAGATTTCTCATTAATAGGAGTGGAACACCAACTCAGCCTGAACTTATGGAAAGGCACTCCTGATATTTCTAAAGAAGAGTTGAGAAACTGTATAAGGTATGATGTGACTTCTTTAGCGTCCATAAAATTGTCTACTGATAGATATTCGACAACATCCCCTCCACGTCTGACATGATTTGTTCGTTTATTTGGTAAAATATCTCATTAGGCAGCGCCAAAATTGCCCTATCACACACCTTTTTTCGGAAGTATATACTTATTTGAAGATCATAATAGACAATATTTTTTAGATCATCTGTGCTATCAACAATTTGACAGCCCTCACCGTCTTCGTGTGATAATGTCCTTACTGCCTGTTGGCATGCAATCTTTTTTTTAGAATTTTTAAAAGATCAGCTACATATTGCCCTGCTTGAGAATCATTGAGAAGTTTTACTCGCATATTTGTAGTGAGACAAAACTTTTTTACGTGTACCCATAATACAGATGCTTTCAAACAGGCATTTATTTCATCTGCTGACGTACATCTGGTATACCGGATTCTTATTCAAGGGGTTACATATTTATACAAAAAAAATAATCATCAATTCAATTCAAAAATAATTGAATAATAACCCAAATTTCCATAGATCCATTTCGATTCTAATTCTAAATTTAATCGAAGGCCTTGGAAACCGCCTAGGAAACCTGCATGAGAGCAACACGCTAATTACAGCATTTCTGGATCCAAGGATAAAAATATTGCCTTTCCATCAGAAGAGATAGCCGATGCAGCAAAAAAAAAACGTTATCGATATCGTGGCTAACCAAATATCCCTTGAAACAGAAGATGTCGGTTTAAATATTCCTGCTGATAGTAGTCCGTTACCATCAACAAGTCAACAGCCCAAACTTTCTGTCTTTGACACATACAGAAAAAACGCTGCGAGTCACAGGCCTACTGGAACGTCAAAGTCACGGGCAATAACAGAAGTCCAGCGGTATTTAGATGAGCCTCTTCCTGAAGAAAGCAGTGACCCGTTAAAATGGTGGATGCAAAAGAGCGGGAGAAGCGGATTGTGTGGAAAGATAGGATTTGTAGGATTCTGATCTATAGGTTGTCAGGTTCTATTCAACTAGTTTTGTGAAGTAGATATACAATCTCCGATCGTGTGGATGGCTGGTTCTTTGCCAAAGGGATCGGTAATGGCGTTTGGTAAGGATAAGGTCCCTAAGATCGTGCGGTAATGAATTTTTCTTGCGAAGATGCAGTCCAAACTGCTTGCTGGATCAAATTGGTAAGGGAATCGACGCCATCATCTAACTCTTGAGGTGTTTTTATGGATTCTCTAAGGTCAATGGTGGGGGATACAAGCTGGTGGAATAGGTTCCAGTCAACTGGTCCCCTAATAAATGATGGCGGAGGAAGTTTGAATATAGGGGCTATAGAATGGGTAAGGATCAAAGGACTGCGATCTGAGTACATTTCATCTAGGCGTTCTAGGAAGAAGTTTAGGGGACCTAAATCAGCATGGATGAAAAAATCGAGGATATCAGGATTTCTGTTTGGATCAGTGGGCCAATATGTAGAGGTGCCAGGAGAAATAAAACAAAATATTCTTAATAAAAATGTTCTTATTACTTATAATTTATATTTTACATACTCTTTCATTCCCCGTGTTTTAGCTCCCTTTCCTTTGTCCGATTTGTGCCTGTTTTATTAATGTTAATTCTTGAAAACCCGGAGAATTCTGAAACTGCTTCGAAAGTAAAGGTTCCTCAATGCCATCCGGAGAGACCTTGAGTTCTTCAAAGTCCTTTTCAGTCTCATTAATCCACGTGTTTGATATTTTCAGCTTTTTAAGAAAGGTGAATACCCTTTTTGTCATTCAGTAGGGGCCCTTAGAACTGAATTCTGCTTTCTCTCATTTCATTTGTAATTTTCTATATGTGCGTATAGAGTTCTTCTTTGTGGCGAAGTCTATAATGGTCTGCTTCTTTAATAGGTCCCAAACTTTTTCTCAACAACTTTCTCTCCGTGATTTCTAGATCACGCATCAACTTCATCTTTTTTAGGACCAAACATTCTGCCACACAGTGCCATGTTACACACAGCCAAGTTACAGTTCCTCTGGGCGCAATAATGTTGAGTGTTTAATTTTAGCATTAATGGATATTTAATTCCGGTTGTAAATATCTTCGGTGAGGTAAAAACGTCATTTCATCGTGTTTTGTTTTGATTATTTTCTTCCTTTTATTATTATTAAAATAATTAATTTTGATGGCAGTCGTAAATTACGCGTTTAAATGCCTGTTCTTAATATATAAAACGTAATGATCATTTAAAATTTGAGGAAATATGATTTGGTATATCTGTTTTCCAATAATAAGTGGTATAAAACCAATGATGGTTTTTATTTGTGGATTTTATAAATTTTTAGTTGTTAGATGTAAGCCTTGGAATAAACCGAGTAGACTTAGAGGCTACTTTGAACTATCCCACCATATTACATCTGGAAATTTATTTTTCCCTTATATTGTGTTGTGACAGATGTGAAACGATGGGGATAAATCACTATGCCGCTTAAATCATTTTATCAGCTACTTCATTTCTCTCGATGCCAGTGTGGTGTTTGAATTATTTTATTTTATTTATTATTTTAAGATAAAACCTGACCGAAAAGACCAGAAACTGCTCGGCGGTTTTGCCTACTTCAACATTTACTGGACAAATGCTCTAAGCTTCCAATTAATAACAAAAGAATCATTTACATGACACTTATCAGACCTATTTGGACATACGGAATTGAACTTTAGGGCTCTACTAAACCATCCAATTCATCTCGTAATAAAATGAAAAGTAAGGAGAGAGAGCGACGAAAATCATAGGTCACTAAACGGGTCTACGAGAAAAAGCAAAAAGGAGTTTACAAATTGAGCAAAAAAGAATCGAAGGAAGAAATAATGCTGGGAATATTTTTATTTAAGAATTGTGAACATCATACCCAAAGCGGTAGTTTTACATTAAAATTAATTTAAGATTATAATTTAGTCAGTTGAAATAGTGACATTTTTCTATTACTTTGCTTTATGAGATCCTTTTTTTTTTTTTTTTTTTTTTTTTTTAATCCCCTTCCCTGCTTGTGAGGCACAGCCAGTGGGGGGTCACCACTGGAGGTAAAAATCGGGTATTTTATTCTATATATTCATTTATTAATATAAACACTGGAACTATGTTGTAGCGTACAGTTGTGCGCCTTAGGGCTACACCTTATCCTTTCCTCGTCTTCTTCCCTCGCGCCTATCCTTCATCCTCCTCGGAGTCCTCCAAGGTTTGGTCCGGCGGTCTTCCCGGTGCCTGTCCTCTCCGTGTAAGCATGAAGTGGGCCGGGCCAACGTCCTCCTTCCATCCGTATACGTACTCCCTGAAACTTGCGTAGTTCTCCTTCACAAGTTGAAGGAACACGTCCTCGGTGACTCCGTAGATGCCTGTTTTCATGGATAACCTCGCGCGAGGGGCATCGTATGCGGTGCATGATGCCACTACATGCTCGGCAGTTTCCGGAACTCCACAGCTGGGGCAGTTGGGGTCCAGATCATATCCATGCTGGCTTAGCTTCCATCTGAACCCCCCATGCCCGGTGAGGATCTGCGACATCCAGTAATCAGGAAGGACCCATTTGGCCTTTAGTCTCGACTCGACGGTGGGGAAGTACTTCCTAAGGGTGCTCCCTTTTTCGGATGTCACCCACCGTCCATTCCACTCCATCAGTGAGTCCTTCGAGTCTATTCGAGTTCGCCATGATCCTCTCCTGGATTCGCTCCGAAAGGGCTGCCAAGCCTCTTCTCTTCACATCATGCTTAGTAGCATCTTCACCCAGCAGGAGGTCTACAGGCATACCTCCCGCCAGGATCTGCACCGCTTCGTGGGACGTTGTCCTATACGCCCTGGTCACTCGCAGCAGAGCCATTCTCTGTGCCGTTGCCAGCTTCCTTCTTTGCCGCTGTGAGAGGTTCACGCTCCAGAAGGGGGACGCGTACCTCAGGATACCCAGAGTGACTCCTTTGTAGATCGTCATGTTGACTGGGTACCTGAGGCCCCAAAAGGCTCCACCAATCCGACTGAGGCCGTTCATGGTCTGTCTCACCCTCGTCGCCAGGTGGTCCAAGTGAGGGGTCACGTTCAGGTTCTTTTCTATCCTTACTCCGAGATAAGTGACCACCTCACTTGCCCTAATCCTTTCATTGTTTACTTTGAATGTGATAGGGTGAGCCCTATCCGTTCTTCCAAGCAATAGAACGGCCTGAGTCTTAGCGGCTGCCATCCTAAGCATCTTCCTCCCACACCAGGCACCTTCCAAGCTGGCACATCTCTCTGCTTCCACCGAGATCCCGCCTCTGCTATTCGAGTAGACAATCGCAACGAGGTCATCCACGTACGCCGTGGCAGGGAACCGCTTTTCCTCCAGGACGCCGAGCAACTCGTCGAAAATCAGCTTCCACATAGCCGGTCCTAGGACCGAACCCTGCGGGCATCCTCGCTCCACCCTGCCCTCATGCCTGTGGAAGCTACCTCGGACCGTGACTCGGCTGTCCTGGAGGTAGCTCTTCACCTGGGCGAAGATATTGCTCGGCGCCTCGTGCCTCTGAAGCTGCTGCAGAAAGCTCGGCCACCACACACTGTCGAAGGCGGATGATATGTCAGAGAGGACTAACATGACATACTTCACCGCCCTCGCTTCAGCGTCATTACGTACCTGCAGCAGCGCGTCAACGGTTCCCCTGCCTTTGGTCGATCCGTACTGCCATGGGTAACCAGCCCTGCTGAGTGTGGCTCGCAGGCTGGTCATCATGAGGCCTTCCAGGACTTTACTCATCACAGGGAGAAGGCAGATAGGCCTGTAGGAGCTAGGTAGTTCCTTATCTTTGCCCCTCCCTTGTAGAGCAATCTCAGGTCCGCATTCCTCCATTCCCTCGGGAAGTATCCCTCATCCAAGCATGCTTTGTATATACGTTCCTCAATAAGAGGGATAGCTTCCTTCAGCATGGAGGTGTCCACCTTGTCTAGTCCTGGAGCGCGTCCCGTTCGTTGCTTTCCCACGGCTGTACGGAGGTCCCTGATATCATGGTGGCCCCAGGTCAATACCCGGTGGGTATTCCGTGGTCCGCCGGATCATCTCCTGCTCCTGGGAGTCCTGACTAGGGTCATCCTTGGGGTATGTACTCCTGATGAATATCTGAGCGGCTTCCTCCATAGAGACCGCTCTTTCCTCACCAATCCTCAGGGCCGCTATCGTCTGCATGGGCGAGAGCTTGCCCAAAGCGACCCTGATTCATGAGATCCACCATCACTTACTTACTGACTCACAAACCATCAACATTTATAGTTTATTTCAAATAAAATAATCATTAAGTATTATTAATGTTTATTTTATTAATATATGTAACTACTTATTATTAATCTCTACATTCTTGAGCTTGCTCGAGAAATGAACGATTTCTCAATAGACCGAGTAGATAGTGCACCTCTCAATTTTCTATTTTTTAATAAATAAGCAGTCCATGTTATATGTGATGTATGCTTTCAAACAAAAAATTGTATTCTTTTTTTCATTGATAGACTCCAATAAAAAAAAATTCCGTTTCCTTAAAATATTAAACTTAAAACGAAGCGTCTACGTTCGGTAATACATTCACTGTGATATAAAAATTATCTCTACATGGAACAAGAATTCTATAAAAGAAACGTCGAAATAGCTTGTTTTGTATTTTTAACTTCTATTTTTTCTAATAAAGAAAATATGAAATTTGGCTCAAAAGGAGAATACTTTTATTTTTTTTCAAATACTTTTATTTCATTCATAGATACTTAGAAAAATAATGATAAGTTAATAAACATCATTAATATAACATCAATCTTATTGGACAATAGTGAGTCCCTGCTATTAATAGATGGACAGTGTATTGACTGACGATGAAGGACTGACGGAGATCGTAAACCAAACAGTATCCAAGGATGTAGGCATAATGTCCAATATATCAACTGATGCAGGGACGGTGATATATCTACTGGCTACAGTATCACAGTTCATCTCTCTGTTTGAGTTAATTAAAGGATTCGTTTAAAACAATTGTATCAAACTTCGTTGATAAATGTATATCAAAATATGTTCCTAGAAGGTTGTGCAAAAAAAAATTTAATAATATAAAACAATTTGATACGAATCCTTGGTGTGGAGCACTTTGCCGCTGATCAAAATAGAATGTGGAACTGTCGTATAACTGTTGCAGGAAAAATGGGCCGACCCCGTATAGAAAAATGAAGCACAACTGAATCAACTAATGTTTATTAACAAACTACATTTATTTATACACATCGTGCTTGTTGGAGTTAGAACTTGCACACGAAAACAAAACCTACGTTTGTGAGCCATCGTTTATTTTACAAACAATACTTTGAATTTTGAATGAGGCACAGGTGAATTCTTGTACCCAATCATTAGATTCCAAAATTCTTAATAAAATCTTCAATGCTCCTCACTATGTTAGGCATAAAGTCATCCATAATATCACATTTTTCGACCATAATATCTATTCTTTCATGACAAACTTTACTCCCACTAATCTCAAACCTAAATAACTCTTAGATTATCGATATCATCCGAGGTGTCTGAAAAGTAGAAAGCCCCGTGAGCTTCTAAGTTAACTTTGTTATTTTGGTACTACCACTGGGTAGTTTCTCTATTTCATTTTGTCCATTTGCTATAATAGAGTTTTAAATTTCAATCAAAACTTACGGCACACAGAAAACGACCACAAATTTTTCAATGAATAATACTTATCACTAAAGCAACCGGTAGTTTTATGTTTACAAGAGAGTGAATTACCCCTTAATAAAACTTTTACCCTGAAGAATTATAGTATCAAAAGAAAAGATTTTGATTATAGAAGTAGAGCATGTGGTGGAGTTTTGATTGCCGTAAATAAAAGGGTTGTTTCTGAGTTAATTCAGATTAATACCTCCCTACAAGCAGTGGTAGTCAAGGTCATTCTTCACATTCCTATTTTTATTTATAATGTTTATCTTCCCCCTGATAATTTTGATGAGGTAGTCTACTAGGCCTCAGAATAAGAGCAGAATAAGTTCTAACCTCTGAGCCGGTATCGAGTTCAAGGTGGCACTCCTTCCTATCTATTGTAATAGCAATCATTATCCGATTGCCTGATTTTCCTTGAAGTGCATAGACAGTATCAATTCTCGAGGAATTGTCATCAAACTCCCCTGAAGCATCAGAGCCCTCTTATTTGAAAGCACATTTCACCTTTGGCTTGATCTTAGATTTACAAACTGTTGCTATCACACCTTAGCCCAGTGTGCAAATTTTAGCCTAGTGATTACCACCGCATCTGAAACAGTTCATATTACTACTTGGCGGTTTTTTTGACACTGTTGTCGAGAAGTAAGCTTTCCTAGTCCCTTTTATCTTGTTGACACCCCAGAATATCCTGACTTCCTACCTGAGCAGCCTCTATGGCTAGCGCAATCTCCAGTACCTTATCAAATGTCGGATTCACCTCCTGCACGAGGCGCTCCCTAATGCAGTGGACCTTCAAGCCCCTTATGAACTGACATCTCAATAACTTGTCAGTAACTGAGCTATGACAATGGGAGCGGGAAAAATTGCAGTGAGTGGTAAGTCGCCGTAACCCTGCAACGTACAATAAAATTGACTCTCCCTCCAGTTGAACCCTAGATAAAAATTTGTATTGTTCCAAAACTTTATTTGGAACTGGACTGAAGTATGATTGGAGAAGGTTTATTAATTCATTGTAAGGCTTAGAACTAGGGGAGGCTAGGAGCCGTAAGACTGGCCAAGAGTTGATAGTTCTGCGACCCCAAACAACCTATAAGGATCTGTGCGCGAATGGTCTGTGATTCGGGCGTATTTTCCGCAATCTGGGTGTATGTTGAAATAGTTTTCGAGTCTCTGCAGATAGACTTCGAAAGGCTCCAGACTCTCATCAAACTCCTCTTTAGCTTAATGTCCCAGTACATGATGTGGCCTACCTGATTCTTATACTTTAATAATTATAACAAAGTTTTTCTTACTTAATTATTGGGAGTAGTTTACTTAATCACTGATATTAAATAACCTTCCTCTAAGCAATATATGAACTTTAAATACGATCTAGGTTATAGTCCTGAAATTCATTTTCTATGAAGGTCATTCATGTTTATCCGACAAAGAAGTCCAAGTTCAACTCAGATATATAGTCCTAGAAATATTCCAATCACTGTCACTGTCTTTCTTTCTTTCTAAATTAAATATATATATATATATATATATATATATATATATATTTAAAGGGTAGCAGCAAGGTGTCTTTCCTGGAACGATACATGAGCTGGCAGGTGTCCTTCTCAGAACCTAGTTCAGCACAATCATTCCTATTTATTCTCCTCCTCTAATAGTTGTAAATCATTATCTATAGTTAGCGATTAGGCTTAGAATTTCAATCAAGAATTCATCTAGGAATTTCTTTAACCAGAAGACTGAGGTATAAAACATTTTTTTTTAGTAACTGTTCCTGAATTTCTTTAAACTTACATATTTTCGAGTTGTCATTGTGGAACTTGTTCATCGAATTCTCGAAAACTTAGAAGAATATGCTGATCTCTAAAGATTTTACTCGTCAAAGAAACATAGATAATCAAC